>WNWK01030767.1:0-23248 GCA_009830355.1 Cherax destructor
AAAGCATACCACCTTCGGCCACCACCCCGGAATCCGAAGGTGGCCTCCAGAGATACACCCATCGCCCGAAAGATACCCAAGGCCACCCCCCGGGAGACCGGAGAGGGATCGGGACATCCCCAGGCGATCCAGATTCCACGGCAAACTACACCACCGCCAAAAATGGGAAGGAAATAAGGAAGGGATGAGGAGGAAGAGGAGGAAAGGGAAAAAAGGGAGGATGGGGAAAAGGGAGGGGGGATTGGGGGGTAATTAGGTTCAGTCTGAGGAAGAAGACTAAAAGGTCCAATTCCTCAGACCAAGAGCCTCTTCACCACAGCAACCCCTGTGGTTTAGCGCTTCTATTTGATTATAATAATAATAATAATAATAATCTTCACCACAGCAAGGAGCCCCCCTTGAAGAGGAACACAGATCCAAATCCCTAGATCAAGAGCCCCTCGACAGCGTCAAGGAGACTACTGCCCACAGGATGGGTCTGGGCTACATAATAAAGATATTAAACTAACAGGTCAAATTCACATTCAAATTTTTACATTTCTCTTTATACTCCAGGAAAACAATATAGTTTACATGTAATAAAACACTGGTAGACACAAGGCAGCCACTGGTATGCAACACATTTCAGGATAATTAAAATTGAACTAACTTGGGTTATCCTAGGTAATTTACACTATGTATGATAATGTGTACCTGTACCTAGATATACTTCCTTACTAAGGATTAAGACTGGTGATTAGTAAGTTCATTTAGGTACATAAATACAAATTATCATACATAGGATAACCCAAACAAGTCAGCGACTTATTTCCACTGGGATAATAGTTTAAGATAAGATTTTCTTCGGATTTTTAACCCCGGAGGGTTATCCACCCAGGATAACCCAAGAAAGTCAGTACATCATCGAGGACTGTGCCTTATTTCCATTGGGGTCCTTAATCTTGTCCCCCAGGATGCGACCCACTGGTACACCAGTCGACTAACACCCATGTACCTATTTGCTGCTAGGTGAACATGACAACAGGTGTAAGGAAACGTCGAAATGTTTCCACCCGCCGGGAATCGAACCCGGGCCCTCTGTGTGTGAAACGAGAGCTCTAGTCACCAGGCCACATCTCCCCCGTCCCCCAAAACTCACCAGCTACCTGATGCTGCCGAGTACAGTTGGTTTCAAAACAATACTTGTCATTTAAGCAAATCTTTCAATCCTATTATAATTAACATTTATATTTCATTTCTTCTAAATTAATAATATACTCTCTTCTAAAGATTAAACTTTCCTCAAAAAAAAAAAAAACATATTTATTGGTGTATAAACGTTAACTGATCTATACATTTCCTGCTTCCTTGTCCTGGCTGCCTGAGTACTTTTTGAATAAAGAAAATCATTATTTCTCTTCATCTGGTGAAGATCCTCTATATGTACCTTGATGTTGAGAAACATCAACATGGCCTTCATGTCAGTAGAACCTTTATTAAAGGATACTCTACCTTGATGTAGAGAAACCTAGACATGTACCTCGATGAAATTCTAAGGATCTACCAGTACCTTCATTTTGAGAGAGACTGCTACTGCGCATGCGCAGATCAAAACAATGCCTCCTTGAGTACATTTTGAATAAAAACAATTTCTACTTGAAAATAAATATTTGTTCACCACACAGGCCTTAATACTTTAAAGGAATACCATTGCTTCATGATGAAAAACACACATTAATTTCCACGTTAAGTCTTGCCATTTTCATTACTAAAGACAAGACACATGCAAAGAATCAGGAATATATAAAGGATAAAAAAAAAAACGAAACACTGTGAAATTTTTTTTTTTATCTCATTGGAAAAATCTGACTACACTTTCATTAAATTGGGACTGTGGGTTCGAACCCCACCCGTGGTATTGTTTCTCTCTATGTTCTTATCCAAATATAATTTACCCATATTGTACTTATTTTATTTCATGTGTTTAATGGCTAAATTCTGATTATAATGATAGAAAATTATTTAAATTGAAATATTTTATGTCACTGGTGATGACATCCACAGCTCATGCGCACTTTACTTTATGTCCTTTTAAAATCTAAATGTTTCTCCAACTCCTGTAACATAAATAACAACAGTTAGTTTGATATCTTTATTATGCACCCCATACCCATCCTGTGGGCGGTAGTCAAAAGATTACAGAGGTACATAATGGGTCCAGGGACTGGACCTCAAAGTTTGATAGCTGAGCAAGTTACAAAGGTAATGAACTCAGATGGTCACAATCATGACAAGTTACAAAGGTATTTGCAGATTACAGAGGTATATATAGGGTCCAGAGACTGGGCCCCAAAGTTTTGATAGCTGAACAAGGTACAATGGTAATTAATTCACTAGTTACAAAGTAATGAATCATGTAAGTAAATTTACTTACGTCTGTTCATGGTTGCACTCATGAACAAATTATAAAGCAATGAGCAATCTATTAGTCTACACCCAGCCACAACTGTAATGAGTTATTGGTGCAAATTTTAATTGTTGGGTCACACACACACACACATATACATATACACATACATATATACACATACACACGCATACATGTATATACATACACACATACACATACACACATACACATACACACATGTACATACACACACACATACACACACGTGTCAATGCTTTATTTACAGGGAGCAAAGTCAGGGTATTTTTCCAGAATGGTCTGTAATATACCACTGTGGATAAAATACTTTGACATATCTTGAACATTTCTGAATGAGTAGTCTCTGAATTCATTAATTTTATTGCACTCCAGTACATAATGATGCAGGGTGTGACAATAATCCAACTGGCAAAGTTTACATCTTGTTTGGTCTACATCTGGTGGTGGTGATTTAACCTGCCAAAGATACTTGTAACCCAGCCGGAGGCGGGCGGTAGTGACATCCAAGAGTCTGCTTATTTTGTTGCATGCACCATAGACATGTGGCTCCTCCTGCATGATAGAATGATGATAGATGGACTGACTGGTGTCAAACTCCCTGAGTCTTAAGTCAATAAAATTCAGTTGAAGTTCTTTTCGTATTATTGTTCTCAAACTGCTAACTGACAAGCCAAGATTGTAATCTATCCCCTCTTTGAAAGCATAAAACTTAGCAAATTTATCAGTTCTATCATGCATCTGAAGACCAATGTGAGATGGAATCCACAGCATGTGCACTCTGACTCTACTATCCAGAATCCTACCATACCTGTGCCTGGCTTCTGACACGAGCATGCTACAAGTTATACTTGATGAGTTGAGAGCATTTATGGATGACAACACTAATGCTATAAGTTTATTCAGGTATACACAACTACAGTTACATAGAAACATGTGTAGAGAAAATAGGATAACCCAAAACACTCAAACAAAGTAACTTATTTTATTTCCATTGGGGTCCATTTAATACTTTGATTCACATCAAACACTTCACATGTTTATTTTAATCTCAGGAATACCTTCATTAAAAAAACGATCGCATGGACCTTGAACATCTTGATTTCATGACTACCTTGATTATGATTAACATTATGTCCATACGTCAACTGGACCTTCATTGATAGAAACATTACTTTTATTCTTTATTTAAGAAATAAAGATAATAAATATTAAAAAACATAGCCAATAGTCATTGTTGTTCGTGGTACTGCTGTTAGTGAAATTCTGCTTCTGACTCCTACCCAGGCAGGTCATAGCAGCTGTGACTCTCCCTACGATCCCTGCTCTTCACCATTAAAGCCTTGTCACATTCATCAACGATGAGGATGCAAAAATACTTCCTGGTATCAAAACCCTTGATGATCAAGATCAAGCCTTTGCTCTCTCAACATCACCATTTATGCGAGCAAAACGAAACGATCTGTGTTTATGAAGCGACTTGATAAACTCATCATTTACATATCTACAGACGAAATCAAGAAATCAATTAAGATCTCAACGATTGGGGCTGAATTAGAAGGTGTAATCAAGATCATCAATGCTCAAAATCACGTTTCTAAACATGGGTATTTAGGTCACTTAAAGAGTGAAGTACTGAGCAACATGTTTGTGCTCCCATCCCTCCTATACCGAGTACAGTTCTACTCAGGTGAGTTCTCTCTCACCCCTTGTACGGTGAGCATACTCTAGAAGACACTCAGTTCTCTCTCATAAACCACAATGTACCTTCATTTCATTCCAAGGATCCTCTACATGTACCTTGATTTTGAGATATATCGACATAACCTTCATGTCAGTAGACACTTCATTGAGAAGATACTCCACCTTCATGTCAGCAGACACTTTATTCAGAAGATACTCCACCTTCATGTCAGTAGACACTTCATTCACTCGCTAAAGCTCTCGCTTCACACGGCGAGGGTCTGCGTTCGATTCCCAGCGCGGGTAGAAACATTGGGCGTGTTTTTTTACACCGGTTGTCTATGTTCACCCATCAGTAAAATGGGTACCTGGGTGTTAGTCGACTGGTGTGGGTCGCATCCTGGGACAAGGACCTAATTTGCCCGAAATGCTCTGCATAACAAGCGGCTTTCTATATAGTAGTATGTCATTGATGTCAGCTAGGCCTGTATACCTTGTACATGTAGTAAATAAAGATATTATATATTATTAAGTACCTTGACTCTGATGATATCCTACATGCACTTTCAGTTCAACAAACATTGATGTTTCGAGTACCTTGGCCCTCACTCATGATACTCTACAAATACCTTGATTTTGATAAAACCATACATGACCTTTATGACAATAACACCTTGATTATGATAATCATCTAAGTGTACTTTGACGTCAAAATACCTCAACATGTACCTTGATCCCGAGGATCATCTACATGAATTAGGAGAATCCTCTACATGTAAGAATCCTCTACATGTAAGAATCCTCTACATGTACCTTGATTTTTAAAAAACTCAACATGACATACATGTCAGTAGGAACTTGATTCATGTCAAAAAAACTCGATATATACTTTGATGTCTGGAGTACCTTGATCCTCTAAATTAACCTTGATGCTTACAGCATTTTGATTCTGAGGAGTCTCAACATGTTCTAATGTATGACTTTCATGTAAAAAGGTTCTGAGGAACATGTAACTTGATGATGTCGAGAAACCTCCACATATACCTCGAAATGAACCTTGATGTAATGAGTACTTTTCATAATTACGATCTTTTATATGTTCCTTGTTGTCAGGAGTACCTTGATTATATTCATATTTTACAGGTTCCTTAATGTCAGGAATACTGTCATTATGAGGATTATCTACATGTACCTATGTACATTGATGTCAGGAGTACCTTCATTTTGAGAATCCTATACATGTACCTTGATGTTCACAAACCTCTACATGGCCTTGTTGTCAATAGGACCTTCATTTCTAGGTACATGTGTGCCTTAATGTCCATAAAAATCAATATATATATATATATATATATATATATATATATATATATATATATATATATATATATATATATATATATATACATATATATAAACTGATGTCAGGAACACATTGATCATCAGGATCCTCTAAATGTATCTTGATGTCAGGAGTAACTTATTCTGAGGATGTATGTTCATGTCAGCAGTACCTTGGTCCTCATGATCCTCTACAAGGACATTGATTCTGAGGATCATCTACATGTACCTTGATGTCTAGAAACCTAAACAATGGACGTTCAATTTTATGACAGGAATGCCTTGCTTATGGAGATACTTTACAAATTACCTTGATGTCGAGAAACCTCTACATATCTTCATTCTTAGTACCCTCTACATAACCTTGATGCTTATGATCCTCTACAGGGTCCTTAATGTAGAGAAACCTCTACATTGGACTTTGATGTTAAGTGTTACTTGCAACCTTATAATAAGATTTCTTACCCGGAGGGTTAGCCACTGTCCCCCAGGATGCGACTCACACCAGTCAACTAACTAGGTGAACAGACAACAGGTGTAAGGAAACTTCGAAATGTTTCTATCCCGCCGGGAATCGAACCTGGGCCCTCCGCGCCCAAAGCGACAGCTTTGCCAGCCAGTCCACTGGGGACATTGATGTAACGAGAACCTTGACTGAGAAAAAGCTTTACCTTCTACTATTACAAATATTTATTTATCAAAGGAAATAATATTTATACTAAGTACAAACAGAGTCAGGAAGCATCAGCAGAGTTGTTTAAATTCCATGCTTCCCCATAATCCATCACCCACCAGCTACCTGCTACTGCGTGCTACTGCGCATGCGCAGATCAAAACACTGCCTCCTTGAGTACATTTTTAATAAAAACAATTTCTCTTATACTGAAAACAAATATTTGTCCTTGACCAACAGTTATTTGTGATACCTTAGTCACTACAAAACAAAGTTAAATTTGTTGTTAAAATGAATTACTGTTATTATACTAATTATAAAACACAGGCAGGCCTTAATACTTTAAAGGAAAACACCATTGCTTCATTATGAAAAACACAGTAATTTCCATGTTAAGTCTTGTCATTCTCATCACTCAGAACGAGACACAGGCAAGGAACCAGGAATATTGAAAGGAAAAAGAAAGACTAAACACTGTGAAAATTATATTTTTTCTCTCCTACTAAAAGTCATTGGAAAAATCTGACTACACTTTCATTAAATGCTGACTGAGGGTTCGAACCCCACCCGTGGTATGGTTTGTTTGTATGTTCTCATCCAAATATAATTTACCCATATTGTACTTATTTTATTTCATGTGTTTAATGGCTAAATTATGAATATAATGATAGAAAATTATTTAAATTGAAATATTTTATGTCACTGGTGATGGCATCCCCAGCTCATGCGCACTTTACTTTGTGTCCTTTTAAAATCTAAATGTTTCTCCAACTCCTGTAACATAAATAACAACAATGCTATTGGTTTATTCAGGTATACACAACTACAGTTACATAGAAGCATGTGTAGAGAACATAGGATAACCCAAAACACTCAAACAAAGTAACTTATTTTATTTCCATTAGGGTCCATTTAATACCTTGATCTTGATTCACATCAAACACTCCACATGTTTATTTTAATGTCAGGAATACCTTCATTAAAAAAACGATCGAATGGACCTTGAACACATACATGTTGATTTCATGACTACCTTCATTATGATTAACATTATGTCCATACGTCAACTGGACTTTCATTGAGAGAAACATTACTTTTACACTATTATTCTTTATTTAAGAAATTAAGAATCATCAAGCCAATGATTGGCCTGAATCAGGTGTAATCAAGATCCCCAATGCTGCTCAAAATCACGTTTCTAGACGTGAAACATGCCTAACGATTCAAATACATTTCACCCTGCTTATGTATGTCACTTGAAGAGTGAAGTACTGCTGGTTTGTTATCCCCTCCCTCCTATACCAAGAGCTACTACGACAGTTTCTTACCTTGATGGTGATACCCTAAAGACACTCTTCTGCTTCTCCTCCTCCCTGCCATCGACACAGCCCACCAGCCACAAACCAAATCACTCAACATCTCAAGTTCATCTGTACTTCCCACCACTCCTCAACACCATTTGCTCCATAGTGGTTTGGCCCACTGATTCCTGGTGTTAGTAGTTTATCATGATATTCAAATACTATAAGTTAGTCATAGTGTTACATACCATGGAAAGTACTATAAGATAGTACATAGTGTTAGATACCATAAAATAGTACAGTCTTGATACCATGGAATACTATAAGATAGTTTAGTACATAGTATGGAAATACTATAATATAGTACATACTCTTAGATACCATGGAAATACTATAAGATAGTACATAGATACAATTGAAGATAGTACATAGTTATATACAATGGAAGATAGTAATAGATACAATAAAATACTCATGTTAGATACAATGGAAGATACTACATAGTTAGATACAATGAAGATACTACATAGTTAGATACAATGGAAGATACTACATACTTAGATACAATGGAAAATATTACATACTTAGATACAATGGAAGATACTACATACTTAGATACAATGGAATACTATAAGACAGTCTATATTAATATATGATATAATAAGAATCTAGAAAAACCTAAAACAAATTAGATATGAGATCACATATAAGACTATTCTCCTCATGAAATGGTCAAGCATATCTTCTCCATCTATACCAGATTGTGTGGAATTAATGGAATCCAATCACTTTTATTAATGGATTCCATAATATATTTACCTATTATACTTTTAATATTACTTTTCAGACTTAAATAATAATAAATTACTATATTATTATTCAATTATCTATTAAAATATATTTAAATTATAAATGTGATGTCAAATCTACAATTGAGATGCTTTCCCTTATGTTTTAATTTAATTGCCCCTGAAAATACAATTTTCTTTCATCAAATTAAGTTTTCTTTCTTTAATTTATAGGGTAACTATTATATTTTAAAAACTTCTATACTTACCGTGCTTTACTCCCCCCCACCCCTTCTATAAATTAATATTTATACCGACTTGTATAAAAAAACTTAAATAATAACAATATATAAAAAATAACACTCATTTATTCAGAGAACAATATACGTTTCTTGTGCCTCTTACCAGTGAAGGTTTGTCTTGGCTCCTTGAGTACACTTTGGTTTCAAGACAATTCTTGAAATTGGCGAAAATCTTTATAAGGCTAAAATCAACATTTATATTTAATTTCTTATAATATATTAATATATCATCTTCACAATATTAAACATTCATAAAAAAACTATTATTTGTGTACGATTTACATATCGATGTCTGGTGGTGCTATTGCTAGTGCGCATGCGCCGTTCTCAATGTTTTCATGCTTGTCCTCGCTGGCTGAGTACTTTTTGAATCAAGAAAATTTATATTTCTCTTCATCTTTTTAAACTAAAATAGAATTCTTCTACTGTACAGTAGTACAATATAGTACTAAAGTACACTAGTACAGTACTAAAGTGTTGTAGTACAGTACACTAGTACAGTAAAGTATTAAAGTACTGTAGTACACTATAGTAGTACAGTACAGAACTACAGTATATCAGTACAGTATTGTAGTACTGTATTGTATAGTAATACTGTAGTAAAGTATAGTAGTACAGAATAATACTACAGTACAGTAGTATATTACACTTGAACAGTATAGTAGTACTGTATAATAGTACAGAATAATAGTACACTATAGTAGTACAGAATAGTAGTACAGAATATTAGTACAGTATAGTAGAACTGTACAGTAGTACACAATAATAGTATAGTAAAACAGCAATATATAGAAGTACAGTACAGCAATGCAGTATAGTAGTACACTATAGTAGTACAGTATAGTAGTACAGCATTGTAGTACAGTACATTAGTACAGTGTATAAATACAGTGTAGTACTACAGTACAGTAGTACATAATAGTAGTATAGTGCAGTAGTACAGCATACTAGAACAGTACAATAGTACAGAATAGTAGTATAGTACAGAAGTACAGTATAATAATACAGTATACTACACTAGTAGTAGTAGTAGCATAGTATAGTAGTACAAAACAGTAGTACAGTATAGTAGTACAAAACAGTAGTACAGTATAGTAGTACAGTAGAACAGTATAGTACTTTTGTATAGTAGAACAGTTCCGTAGTACAGTACAGTACTACAGATAAGTAGAACAGAATATTAGTACAGTACAGTAGTACACTATACTACAATATAGTAGTACATTACACTAGTTCTGTACAGTAGTACAGTAAATTAGTACAGTATAGTAGTACAGTACAATATAGTAGTACAGTATAGTAGTACACTATAGTAGTACAGTAGTAGTATGGTATAGTAGTATAGTACATTATAGTAGTACAGTATAGTTCTACAGAACTATAATACAGTTTAGTAGTACAGTGCAGTAGTAAACTATAGTAGAACAGGTCAGTAGTACAGTATAGTAGTACAGTTCAGTAGTACAGTATAATAGAACAGTACAATAGTACTGCACAGTACAGGACAGTAGTACAGTATAGTAGTATTGTATAGTAGTACATTAGAGTAGTACAGTATAGTAGTACAGTACAGTAGTACTGTATAGTAGTACTGTATAGTAGTACAGTACAGTAGTACAGTATAGAAGTACAGTGTAGTAGAAGGTACAGTAGCAGTATAGTAGATACAGTAGTACAGTACGTAAATAGTAGTAGAGTAGTAGTATCAAGATATAGAAATACAGTATATAGTAGAGTACAGAAGTACAGAATAGTAGTACAGTACAGATTGTTGAAACCACAGTAGTACATACAGCATTGTAGCTACAGAATAGTAGTATAGTAGTAGTACAGTACAGTAGAACAGTAGTAGTTAGTATCAGTATACTAGACAGTACATGAAGAGTACTTACAGTAGTACTAACATACTGTACACCACAGTAGCACCATAGTACAGAATAGTAGTACAGTACAATAGAGTAGCAGTACAATAGAGTAGTACAGTACAGTAGTAGAGTATAGTAGTACAGTAGCAGAGTATAGTAGCACAGTAGTAGAGTATAGTAGCACAGTAGTGAGTATAGTAGTACAGTAGTAGAGTGTAGTAGCACAGCATAGTAGTGATGGATTGGTGGTGAGGATGATAGATTTGTGGTATGGGCAATGGAATGGTGGTGAGGGTGATGGAGTGTGTGAGAATGGACAGGTTGTAAGGGTGATGGACTGGTGCTGAGGGCGACGGACTGGTGGTGAGAGTGATGGAATAGTGGTGAGGGTGATGGACTGATGGTGAAAGTGATGGGCTGGTGGTGAGGTAGATGGACTGGTTGTGAGTGTGATGGATTGGTGATGAGGGCGATGGACTGGTGGTGAGGATTATGGTGATGACGGGTGAGGGAGATGGAGTAGTAGTGAGGGTGATGGAGTGGTGGTGAAGGTGATGGACTGCTGGTGAGGGTGATGGACTGTTGGTGAAGGTGATGGACTGGTGACAGTGATGGACTGATGGTGAGGGTGAGGGACTGATGGTGAGAGTGATGGATTGCTGGTGAGGGTAATAGACTGGTGGTGAGGGTGATGGGCTGGTGGTGAAGGTGATGGACTGGTGGTAAGGGTGATGGATTGCTGGTGAAGATGATGGAATAGTGGTGAGGGATAGGTGGTGAAATTGATGGATTGGTGGCATCAGTCCATCACCTACCACCAGTCATCACCCAGCTCACTCACTACGTCAATCACACTATCACTCAACTCACCATCTACTGTCCACTCACCACACCAATCATCATCACACCAATCACACCAATCAACCACATCACTCACCACCACTCATCACTTTCACGACCATTCCTTCGCCCAAAACAATCCATCACCTTCACCAGCAATCCATCACCCTCACCACTAGTCCATAACCTCACCACCGATCCATCACTCTCACCACCAATCCATCAACCTGTGAGAGCGATGGAATGGTGGTGAGGGTGATGGATTGCTGGTGAAATTGATGGTGAGTGATGGATTGGAGGTGAAGGTGATGGACTGGTGATGAGAGTGATGAATCGGTGGTGAGGGTTGCGGACTTGTGGTGAGGGTGATGGATTGCTGATGAAGGTGATGAATTGGTGGTGAGAGTGATGGATTGGTGGTCAGGTTGATGGACTGGTGGTGAGGGTGACGGACTGATGGTGAGGGTGATGGACTGGTGGTGACAGTGATGGACTGGTGGTGAGTTTGATGTCTTGGTGGTGATTGTGATGGCTTTGTGGTGAAGGTGATGGATCAGTGGTGAAGGTGATGAGGGTGATTGACGGTGAGAGTGATGGACTGGTGGTGAGAGTGATGGACTGGAGGTGAGAGTGGTAGACTGGTGGTGAGAGTGAAGGACTGGTGGTGAAGGTGATGGATTGGTGGAGAGGTGATGAACTGTGGTGAAGGTGACTGGTGTGAGGGATGGACGGTGAGAAGTGGTAGACTGGTGGTGAGAGTGAAGGACTGGTGGTGAAGGTGATGGATCGGTGGAGAGAGTGATGAACTGTTGGTGAAGGTGGACTGGTTGTGAGGGTGATGGACTGAGTGTGATGGACTGGTGGTGAGGGTGGACTGATGATGAGGGTGATGGACTTGATGTGAGAGTGATGGACTGGTGACAGTGATGGACTGGTTGTGAGGGTGATGGACTGGCGGTGAGGGTATTGGACTGGTGGTGAGAGTGATGGACTGATGGTGAGGGTAGACTGGTGATGAGGGTGATGGACTGGTTGTGAGGGTGATGGATTGGTGATGAGGGCGAAGGACTGGTGGTAAGGATGATGGAGTGGTGGTGAGAGTGATGGACTGGTGGTGAAGGTGATGGATTGGTGGTGAGGGTGATGAACTGGTGGTGAGGGTGATGGACTAGTGGTGAGGATGATGGACTGGTGGTGAGTGATGGACTGGTGGTGAGAGTGATTTACTGGTGGTGAAGGTGATGGACTGGGGGTGAGGGTGATGGACTGGTGGTGAGGGTCATGGACTAGTGGTGAGGATGATGGACTGGTGGTGAGAGTGATGGGCTAGGTGGTGAGGTAATGGACTGGTGGTGAGGGTGATGGACTGGTGACATGATAGACAAATGGTGAGGGTGATGGACTGGTGGTGAGGGTGATGGCTGGTGGTGAGAGTGATGGATCGGTGGTGAGAGTTATGGACTAGTGGTGAGGGTAATGGATTGCTGGTGAAGGTGATGGACTGGTTTTGAGGGTGATGGATTGGCGGAGAGTGATGGATTGGTGGTGAGAGTGATGGACTGGTGGTGAGGGTGATGGACTGGTGGTTGGGGTGATGAATTGGTGGTGAGGATGATAGATTGATGGTAAGGGCAATGAAATGGATTGGTGAGAATGATGGACTGGTTTGAGGGTGATGGACTGGTGCTGAGGTGATGATGGTGGAGATGATCTGTGAGGTGAGGTGATGGACTGGTGGTGATGGTGATGGACTGGTGGTGAGGGTGATGGACTGGTGGTGAGAGTCATGGACTGGTTGTGATTTTGGTGAGGGTGATGGCTGTGAGGGTGATGTCTTGGTGGTGATTGTGATGGCCTGGTGGTGAGGGTGATGGATTGCTGGTGAAGGGGATGGACTTGTGGTGAGAGGTGATGGATGGTGGTGAGATGATGGGAGGTGTTGATGGACTGTGGTGAGGGTGATGGTGATGATGGTGTGGTGATGGACTGATGGTGAGGTGATGACTGGTGGTGAGGGTGATGGACTGGTTGGGGTGATGGACTGGTGGTGAGGGTGATGGACTGGTGGTGAGGGTGATGGATTGGTGAGGGTGATGGTGATGGTGAGGGTGATGACTGGTTGTGAGGGTGATGGACTGGTGGTGAGGATGATGGTGGTGGACTCTCGGTGAGGGTGACGGAATAGTGGTGAGGGTGATGGAGTGGTGGTGAGGGTGATGGACTGGTGGTGAGGGTGATGGACTGGTGGTGAGGGTGATGGACTAGCTGTGAGGGTGATGGACTGGTGGAGAGGGTGATGGACTGGTGGTGAGGGTGATGGACTAGCAGTGAGGGTGATGGACTGGTGGAGAGGGTGATGGACTGGTGGAGAGGGTGATATACTGGTGGTGAGGGTGATGGACTAACTGTGAGGGTGATGGACTGGTGGAGAGGGTGATGGACTGGTGGAGAGGTTGATGGACTAGCGGTGAGGGTGATGCACTGGTTGTGAGGGTGATGGGTTTTGGTGTTGGTGATGGACTGGTGGTGAGGGTGACGGACTAGTGGTGAGGGTGATGGACTGGTGGAGAGGGTGATGGACTGGTGGTGAGGGTGATGGACTAGCTGTGAGGGTGATGGACTGGTGGAGAGGGTGATGGACTGGTGGTGAGGGTGATGGACTAGCAGTGAAGGTGATGGACTGGTGGAGAGGGTGATGGACTGGTGGAGAGGGTGATATACTGGTGGTGAGGGTGATGGACTAACTGTGAGGGTGATGGAGTGGTGGTGAGGGTGGACTGGTGGTGAGTGTGATGGACTAGTGGTGAGGGTGACGGACTGTTGGAGAGAGTGATGGACGTTTGGTGAGGGTGATTGTCTGTTGGTGGGTGCTGGATTGGTGGTGAGAGCGATGTACCTATGACGATTGTGATGAACTACTGACGATGTGATGAACGATTGACGCTTGTGATGAACGATTGACGCTTGTGATGAACGATTGACGCTTGTGATGAATGACTGACGCTTGTGATGAGCGACTGTTAATTCTGATGAACGAATGATGATTGTGATGAACGACTGACGATTGTGATGAACGACTGACGATTGTGATGGGCGACTGACGATTGTGGGGAACGACTGACGATTGTGAAGGACTGGTCTTGAGAGTGACTAACTGGTGGTGAGGGTGATGGACTGGTTGTGAGGGTGATGGACTGATGGTGAGGGTGATGGACTGGTGGTGAGGGTGATGGACGAGTTGAGTTTAGTTGCAAGTACGGGTAATATTGATGTTTTTGCAATAACTGAGACATGGTTTAATATGAAAAATCGGGACTTGCCTGCCGAATGTCACATTCAGGGTTTTAAATTGTTCCAAGTAGACAGAAGTATCGGGAAAGGGGGTGGGGTGGCACTCTATGTCCGTGATCATTTAAATTGTTGCATAAAAACGGGTATAAAGTCTGAATTAACACATACAGAGTCTGTCTGGATAGAATTTTCAGAGGGGTGTGAAAATTGATTTTAGGCGTGATTTACCGTCCTCCAAACTTAGATAGGGAACAAGGGAGACTACTTTGGGAGGAAATTGTTAAGGCCACAAGACACGATAACGTAGTAATTCTAGGGACTTTAACTTTAGTCAGATTGATTGGAATTTCATGACAGGGAATTTAGAATCTAACGACTTTTAGAAGTAGTTCAGGATTGCTTTTTGAAGCAGTTTGTAACAGAACCTACAAGGGGAAATAACCTACTTGACTTGGTTCTGGCAAGCAAGGAAACCCTTGTTAATAATTTAGAAATTACAGAGGAACTCGGCTCAAGCGACCACAAGTCAATTACCTTTAGCATTGAATGGATGTATGATAGTAGGGATAATTCAGTAATGGTCCCAGATTTTCGCTTAGCAGATTATAATGGACTTAGAGAACACTTATCAACTGTGGACTGGGGTGAAGAAGAGGTATCAATATGACAGTTTTCTTAACACTATACAGGCTGCCCAAAGAACATTTATCCCGTATAAAGAAATTAGATCAAGTAGAAATGACCCAAAATGGATGAATAATAGGCTCAAATATCTTTAGGGCAGAAGAAAGGAATTTATAGGCGCATAAAAAGAGGTGAGGGTCATCTTATAAATCAGTATACTGACATTAAGAGGACGTTAAAAAGGGAATAAGAAAATCTAAACGGGACTATGAAATTAAAGTTGCTAGGGATTCAAAACTAACCCAAAAAGTTTTTTCCAGGTTTATAGAACAAAAGTTAGGGATAAGATAGGTCCCCTTAAAAATAACTTTGGGCATCTTACTGACAAGGAGAATGATATGTGCTCTATTTTTAATAATTATTTTCTCTCGGTTTTCACACAGGAAGACATTAATAATATCCCAGTAATTAATTTTTACAGAGGCCCAGAAGAAGATAAATTATGTAATATCACAGTCACTAGCGAAATGATTATGAAACAGCTGGACCGACTGAAACAAAATAAATCGCCGGGTCCTGATGAGCTTTTTGCAAGGGTTCTTAAGGAATGCAAAATGGAACTCTGTGAACCAATATCTAACATTTTTAATTTATCTCTTCAAACAGGTGTAGTGTCTGATATGTGGAAGATGGCTAATGTAATTCCTATTTTTAAAGCAGGGGACAAGTCACTACCGTCAAACTACCGCCCAATAAGCCTGACCTCAATTGTAGGCAAATTACTAGAGTCAATTATAGCTGATATTATTAGAAGCCATCTAGATAACCATAATTTGATTAATGATACCCAGCATGGATTCACGAGGGCCGTTCCTGCCTATCTAATTTATTAACCTTCTTCAGTAAAGCTTTTGAGGCTGTTGATCACGATAAAGAATTCGATATTGTTTATTTAGACTTTAGTAAGGCTTTTGATAGAGTACCGCACCAGAGACTGTTAAAGAAAGTGGCAGCTCATGGCATTGGGGGAAAAGTGCTGTCATGGATCGAGTCATGGCTCACCAATAGGAAGCAGAGAGTGTGCATAAATGGGGTTAAATCCGAATGGGGACTTGTAACAAGTGGTGTTCCACAGGGATCAGTCTTAGGCCCATTGTTATTTATAATATATATCAATGACCTTGATGAGGGAATTACTAGTGATATGAGCAAATTCGCCGACGACACGAAGATAGGTAGGATAATTGATTCAAACATAGATGTCATAGAACTTCAGGAAGATTTAGACAAACTTAATTCGTGGTCAGAAAAGTGGCAGATGCAGTTCAATGTAGATAAATGCAAGGTTCTGAAGCTCGGAGTGTCCATAACCCAAGCACTTATAAGTTAAATAACGTAGAACTTAGCCATACAGATTGTGAGAAGGACTTGGGGGTGATGGTAAGCAGCAACCTTAAACCAAGACAGCAATGCCTAAGCGTACGTAATAAGGCAAATAGATTACTGGGATTTATATCAAGAAGTGTTAGCAACAGAAGTCCAGAGGTTATATTACAGCTTTATACATCATTAGTAAGGCCTCACCTAGATTACGCAGCTCAGTTCTGGTCTCCATATTACAGAATGGACATAAATTCGTTAGAAAACATTCAGCGTAGAATGACTAAATTAATACATAGCATTAGAAATCTTCCTTACGAAGAAAGATTGAAGACCCTAAAATTACATTCACTTGTAAGACGTAGAATGAGGGAGACATGATCGAGGTATACAAGTGGAAAATGGGTATTAACAAAGGGATATAAATAAGGTCTTGAGGATATCTCTCCAAGAGAGAACCCGCAATAATGGATTCAAGTTAGATAAGTTTAGATTTAGAAAGGATATAGGAAAGTATTGGTTTGGAAATAGGGTAGTTGATGAGTGGAACAGTCTGCCTAGTAGGGTTATTGAAGCTAGGACCTTGGGTAGTTTCAAATTTAGGTTGGATAAATTCATGAGTGAGAGGGTTGGATTTGAGTGGGACTCGCGCATGAGTGGTAGAATTGTCAAAGCTATTTCTTGGGTAGCTTTGAAAATTGGGTTGAGCAAATATTCTGTTAGTGGGATGGATTGTGAAGGACCTGCCTAGTATGGGCCAACAGGCCTGCTGCAGTGTACCTCCTTTCTTATGTTCTTATGTTCTTATGTGAGGGTGATGGACTGGTGGTGAGGGTGATGGACTGGTTGTGAGGGTGATGGACTGGTTGTGAGTGATGGACTGGTGGTCAGGGTGATGGACTGGTTGTGAGGGTGATGGACTGGTTGTGAGGGTGATGGACTGGTGGTGAGGGTGATGGACTGGTGGTGAGGGTGATGGACTGGTTGTGACGTTGATGGACTGGTGGTGAGGGTGATGGACTGGTGGTGAGGGTGATGGACTGGTGGTGAGGGTGATGGACTGGTGGTGAGGGTGATGGGTTTTGGTGTCGGTGATGGACTGGTGGTGAGAGTGATGGACTGGTGGTGAGGGTGATGGATAGGTGGTGAGGGCGATGGACTAGCAGTGAGGGTGATGTACTGGTGGTGAGGGTGATGAACTTTTGGAGAGGGTGATGGACTGGTGGTGAGGGTGATGGACTAGCTGTGAGGGTGATGGACTGGTGGAGAGGGTGATGGACTGGTGGTGAGGGTGATGGACTAGCTGTGAGGGTGATGGACTTTTGGTGACGTTGATGTACTGGGGGTGAGGGTGATGGATTAGCGGTGACGGACTGGTGGAGAGGGTGATGGACTGGTGGTGAGGGTGATGCACTGTTGGTGAGGATGATGGACTGTTGGTGGGTGCTGGATTGGTGGTGAGAGCGATGTACCTATGACGATTGTGATGAAGGACTGACGATGTGATGAACGATTGACGATTTTGATGAATGACTGACGATTGTGATGAACGACTGTTAATTCTGATGAACGAATGACGATTGTGATAAACTACTGACGATTGTGATGAACGACTGACGATTGTGATGGGCGACTGACGATTGTGGGGAACGACTGACGATTGTGAGGAACGACTGACGATTGTGAAGGACTGCTCGTGAGAGTGACTAACTGGTGGTGAGGGTGATGGACTGGTTGTGAGGGTGATGGACTGGTTGTGAGGGTGATGGACTGGTGGTGACGGTGATGGACTGGTGGTGAGGGTGATGGTGATGGTTGGTGGTGAAGGACTTTTCGTGAGGGTGATGGGCGGGTGGTGATGGTGATGGACTGGTGGTGAGGATGATGAACTGATGGGGAGGGCGTTGGACTGGTGGTGAGGGTAATGGTGATGGTTGGTGTTGATGGACTGGTGGTGAGGGTGACGGACTGGTGGTGAGGGTGATGGACTGGTGGTGAGGGTGACATTTGGTGTCGGTGATGGACTGGTGGTGAGGGTGATGGACTGGTGGTGAAGGGTGAAGGTCTTGATGTTCTTGAAGATCTTGAAGTTCTCGAAGGTCTTGAAGTTCTGAAAGGGAAGATCATTAAGTTATGAATGCCTCACTCAGGTCCATGGCTTCAGGTGTCCATCCTTGTCCCCTCAGATATTCACCATTCACCACTTCCCTGAGGTCACCAACACAAGGATTAGACAACAACCAAAGGACAGGACAACAACACAAGGATAGGACAACAGTACAAGGATGGGACAACAACACAAGGATAGGACAACAGTACAAGGATGGGACAACAACAAAAGGATTAGACAACAACCAAAGGACAGGACAACAACACACAATACCGAAGAATCCTAGAATCATCACTCATCTGTATATCCAACAACTTCAACCAGAACAACGGCTTCTACAACATAGCTGAACCTATTGCCAAGAAACTTCTTCAACGCTATCCCACCTAGAACTCAAGAATGGTACACTGCAGGTCCTTTAAGTCACACATTGTTATTAACTATCACACTACTTTTAAGACTGTCACATGCAGCTTTCTCCACCTGACCCAGCATTCTCCACCTGACTGTACCCTATATATATCTCTATGTTGCTCATTTTCCAGGTAGATCTGTCTGTGACTCGATAAAGCCCACTGCGTGGGCGAAACGTTGTCAATAAAGGATCACATTATACTGCTTATGTGTTTATTTTTCCAACACAAGGATAGGACAACAGTACAATGATGGGACAACAACACAAGGATAGGACAACAACACAAGGATAGGACAACAACACAAGGATAGGACAACAACACAAGGATAGGACAACAACACAAGTACCAGACAACAACACACCACAAGGACAGGACAACAATTGAAGTACAAGACAGCAACCCAACAGAATAACGAGAACAGTTAGATGTTATTACTGGGGAGGACACGCAGAAATCTGCGCCCAGTAATAACATCCTCCTGGACAGCCACGACCGTAGACTACCTAGATGAGAGACGTCGCTCACCCAGTCAGCCCACCAAGCCCTGGCCACTTAGTAAAAATTTGAGACTTCTATTTATATTTCATATTACATCCATATTAATTTTAAATTTATTCGATTATTTAGCTGTTTGAGTGAATTTTTAATGCTTTTCGATATATAAATTAGTGTTCATGAGTAAACCTTCAAGTTCCATACATGGAAACTGTAATTAATTGTTATCAGTTGTCTTTTTGCTGTTCACACCACTCCAAGGCCGAGGGACTGATAACCTCATCTTTTGTATATGGTTCTACTGTCTTCACATTATGTCCTAGAATTTGTATTGATAAAGCCACTGGATGGCGAAACGTTTACAATAAAGATACCCAGATGTTGCACATGTGTCTTTATTTCATATTGTCGGTATTGTATACCATTCTTGTACAACTTTTTTCTTGTTATTCGTCTCTTGTTTCTGCATTATACTGTTTGTGTGTGTTTAAATATATGTATATATATATATATATATATATATATATATATATATATATATATATATATATATATATATATATATATATATATATATATAAAACTTCAGAATTTCCACATATACAATCTAAACATTCACTATCAGACCTTCATATACACGAATAAATGTAGCAACACACAAAATTATATGAATCAAACGTAAGCAAACATTCATATAAAAACACACATAACACTCTGTATCAAACATATGCATACATTCATATATGAATACTCAAAATGCTCTTGTTTTATTGTATACGCAAATACACACACACACACACACACACACACACACATACAAACACACACACACACACACACACACACACACACACACACACACACACACACACACACACAAACACACACACACACACACACACACACACACACACAAACACACACACACACACACACACACTTCACATTAAAAACTCAATCTTTCGACTTGAAGATTTTGGTTGCTTGCTGCTACAGCCTGGCTAGTAGATTCATGATGATATGTCAGGAAGACTGTTAATAATAAATAGTGTTTGCTTTCGTTTTTTTTTTCATTCAGTAATATAGATCAGTGAATATTTTTATACTGGTAACTGTGATGTATCCTTGTTGTTTGAACCACAGTGTTCATCACATGTTCGGTGGGTGACTGAGACCTGTTGCATACACGTCTTCTGTATACTTCTCAGGTTTGTTGCAACACTAGTCATGCCTCTAATGCTATTAATGGAGCTACCAACAAGAATGTTTATCATTCTGTAGAAAAGTGTTGAATCTGAAAACAAAAAGTCGCAATTTGTACTACACATACATACATTAATATTATATTTAATTTAGCCTAACCCAACTAAATATATTTTAGATACTTTTACAATAATTTTATAATAAACAACCACAATGAAATATATTTTTTTCATTAGGTTCAGAATGATTTTTGCGAAATTATTGCATACACAAATTTTCGCTTGTCTTATATGGCAAGATGAGCGTTGCTATTTAAGCCAAAATAGCAAGTTTTACCTAATCGGCACGACATATATATATATATATATATATATATATATATGTCGTGCCGATTAGGTAAAACTGGTCAATTAGCAAGAACTCATCTAAAATTAAGTCCTTTCTAAAATTTTCTCTTATACGTTTAAAGATATATTTTTTTCATTTATGTTAATGTAAAAAAAAATAATTTTGTACCAAGAGAAACTTTGAAAACTTACTTAACCTTATCATAACAAGCGCAATTTAATTTAGCATAACCCAACTAAATATATTTTAGATACGTTTAAAATAATTTATTAATAAACAAACACAATGAAATATATTTTTTCGTTATGTTCAGAATGATTTTTGCGAAATTATTGCATACACAAATTTTCACTTGTCTTATATGGCAAGGTGAGCGTTGCTATTTAAGCCAAAATCGCAAGTTTTACCTAATCGGCACGACATATATATATATATATATATATATATATATATATATATATATATATATATATATATATATATATATATATATAATATATATATATATATATATATATATATATATATATATATATATATATATATGCAAGACAACCACTATGAAAAAAAAGTTTTACACTCAGAAGTTTGGTATGGTAATGGGAAATGCTCTTTCACCTGTTCTTAGTAATTTATATATGGAATTTTTCGAAACAAGATTGCTTAACACAATCCTTCCTAATAGAGCTAAGTGGTATAGATATGTTCATGATATTTTGTGTCTTATGCCTAAGAATGTAGATATAAACCATTTCCTTGTTAAATTAAATAGCTTAGCTCATTCTATAAATTTTACTGTTGAATTCGAAGTAAATAACTCATTGCATTTCCTAGATGTTTTAATTATTAAGGGTAACAATGATTTTAAAATTTTAAATTTTTACAGAAAACCTACAAATAATTGTTCCTATGTACACTATTTCTCTTCACATCAAGATAGAGTTAAAGTGTCAGTTTTCTCTTCAATTTTTTTTGAGAGCTTTACGATTTGAACCCAGAGTTCATAGATGAAGAAATCTCTAAAATTTATGAAATAGCTAATGATTTAAAATACCCAAGTAACGTAATTGATAAATTTTTAAAATACCCAGAAATATTTTTTACAACCCAAAAAAGGGACAACCAACCTTATTAAACCCAAAAAATATGTTGGTTCTCCCTCACCATGAAAACTTGGTTGATATGCCTTTCTTTTTTGACAATTTTAATATCAAAATTGTATTTAAAAATCTTGATACAGAAAAAAGATTTTTTATAAAAAAAATTTCCCCCCAAAAAGCTGACGGATGTGTCTATAAGATTCCATGTAAAATATGCGATAAAGTTTATTACGGTCAAACTGGTATAGATAAAGATAGACTTCTCCCTTTCCTCCTCCCACTGTGTCTCCCATTGCCTCATCAGAGGTGCATTAGCCTCTCCTGGTGTTGTCATGGTTGTAGCCCCCATGTTCCTTTGTGTGTCTGGCCTGCTCATTCGTCCCTGTCCACTGCAGTGTGTTGTTGGGGTCTCTGCGTTTGGTGTGTCTGCTGCTTTGTCTAGCCTCTCATGTGTTGTTACTGTGCTCTCATTCGTTGTTACTGTGATGCTCTTCTTGTCCCTGGCTTCTTCTTCTATATCCCTCTCGTGTGTTGTTAGTATCCTGCTCATCTTGCTTCGGGCCCCACGTATGTCTGCCAGTGCCTGTGTCTGATGCACAAGCTCCAAGCGCCGTTTCTGGCCAGGTACTTTTGTCTCTATTCTGTGTCAGTCTCTGCAGCTTCTCTTCTAAGATCTGGATCTTGGGGTTCTGCTTTTGACTTGCATTTCACATTTTCTACTCTCCCCAGCTATCCTCTTTTCCATTTCCCCCGCTGATCACCACTATCTTCCCTCCCATTCCTTTTTCCCTTTTAATGAGTTCCTCCTCCCCCCGTGGCCTCATATCGGCCATCATCCTCCTTGTTGACATCCCCCTCCCTGAGCCGCCCATATTCCCACGGTGTGCCCCCTTTTGGATATATTGGGGTATCAGAAGAAGGGAGAAAGGAGAGGGATAGGGAAGGGGGGGAGGGGAAAGGAGAAAGGATAAAAGGGGGGGGGGGAGGGGGGGGAGATAGCTTGGAAAGGGAAATGTGGAAGAGGGTGGGTAGAGAGAAGAGAGAAGAGAGGGGGGAGGGAGGT
>WNWK01030768.1:0-23248 GCA_009830355.1 Cherax destructor
TATTTGTAATTTCATTGACCAGTGCCTTCTACGTATTTCAGATATATTGGCCCCTCTCAGCAGCTGTGACTCTTCGCCTTCGTCTGTATAGGGAGCGTCTCTCTTACTAGTTTACATCTTCTTTCTTTTCTTAATGGAATGTGTCTTGAGCAGATCTCAAGAACCACAGAGTTCATTTTTCTAGGCAACTGTTCGGATCTGTGTTGTTTAGTATATCTTCCTGCATGTTTCATTTAGGACATGGTTGACTTGATCCCATTGTATGTTTTTGTTATTAAAATTAAATTTTGTGAAGAGACCTTCTTGACTGATCACATTTTGCTTGTCAGGAGCCCTGTGCATACATGTCTGTACCTCTGTTATGTTGTGATCTGAGTGTATTTTCTTTGATACGGTTATATTCCATATCAGATCGTCGTTGTTAGTGAAGATGAGGTTCAGGGTATTTTCTAGTCTTGTAGACAATATTTGCTGATTTAAGGTGAATTTGGTGCACAGATTTAATAGTTCGTGTGTGTGTGAATTTTCATCTGAGCTGCCTCCTGGGGTGATCTCTGCTAAAGAATTGTTTGCTATACTCCTCCATTTTAGGTGTCTCAAGTTGAAATCTCCTGGTAGTAAGATGTTTGGGGCAGGAGTTGGGAGATTTTCCAGACAGTGGTCAATTTTCAAAAGCTGCTCCTGGAATTGCTGGGAAGTTGCGTCTGGAGGCTTGTATACCACCACAATGACAAAGTTTTGGTTTTCAATATTTACTGCCAAAACTTCAACTACATCATTTGAGGTGTTTAGTAGTTTTGAGTAAATGAGCGACTCTGTGACGTACAGGCCAACCCCCTCCTTGTTGCCTGTTTAGTCTGTCGCATCTGAATGATACTTTATGTGGGTCTCTGTGAATGCCGCAAACATTGCATTTGACTCCGTGAGCAGTCCTTTGATGTAAGGAATTTTGTTGTTTTTTTGACGGCTTTAGACCCTGTATATTTGCGCAAAGACAAATGTCGTAATATTGGTGGAATATAGCGGGGTTTTATTTGCTGGCTCTAATATCTGTTGTTCTGGAGTGGAGGCCAGTGTCCATACCTCTGCTCCAGAAGTGTTTTCAGTTGGTGTAGGATTATTTTCATTTCTTGCCAGTCTTTTTTCCCTCCTGGCCCTAAAAAAAGTCCGTCCCTGGAGTGGTTGTGGCTCCCGTCTTTTGTTTCCCATAGTCTGGCTGGTCTGTGTCTTCTTGTCCTCTTTAGATGATGTGCCTGGCAGTATGAGTTGTAATATTTTCTTTCATGGGTTGATGAGTGACACATTTCTGGGTGAAAGAAGTTACAGGAGGGGAAGTTGCACTCTCCTCTTGCCATGTGGGTGCGACATTTTTTGGGGTGGTCAAAGGTGCATGTCCCACCTGTTTTACCAGATATACCGTGCCTGCAGATACCCAAGGCATAGTATTTGTACAGATTGGATTTCCGTTTGCTAGGATTCATTGTAACTGCGTTCGCTGCTGGTGCATTTTTTCTGTTTCCTCCTATCTATTCCCCTGTATGAACATCACTGCTTCTACCAGGTTTTGCTGGTAATGTGTCGACACTGTTCCCTGAGGCATCATTCCCTTTTGTTTCATCTCCAGCAGTATCCCTATTTTGTACCTCTGTGAATTGAATAGCGTTGTCTTTATTTGTTTCATCTCCAGGGCCAGTGTCTCCTTTGGTTCACTGTCCTCCAGGACAACACTAGCACCCTCAGGAGCACTGTCCTCCAGGACAACACTAGCACCTCAGAAACACTGTCCTCTAGGACAACACTACCACCCTCAGGAGCACTGTCCTCCAGGACAACACTAGCACCCTCAGGAGCGCTGTCGTTCAAGACAGCCCCGTCCAAACCACCCATCTTATTTTCCAGCTGTCATACCATGTTGACATGGCATGACATCTGACCCGAAGCTGTTGTACAGCCACATCAGGAGGAAAAGATCAGTCAAGGGCCAGGTAATCAGGCTGAGGAAAGAACGAGGGAAGATCACAAGAAATGACCGTGAAGTATGTGAGGAGTTCAACATGGGATTCAAAGAAGTGTTCACAGAGGAGACAGAAGGGACTCCAGAAAGACAGAGAGGTGGGGTACACCATCAAGTGTTGGTCACAATACATACAACCGAGGAAGAAGTGAAGAGGCTGCTAAGCAAGCTAAGGCAATGGGGCCGCATAACATCTCTCCATGGGTACTGAAAGAGGGAGCAGAGGCGCTATGTGTACCACTAACAACAATGTTCAACACATCTATCGAAACAGGGCGACTACCTGAAATATGGAAGACAGCAAATGTAGTTCCAAATTTAAAAAAAAAGGAGACAGACATGAAGCACTAAACTACAGACCAGTGTCACTGACATGTATAGTATGCAAATACATGGAGAAATTATCAGGAAATGAGTGGTGGAGCACCTAGAAACGAATGAGCTCATCAACGACAACCAGCAAGGTTTCAGGGGCGAGAAATCCCGTGTCACAAATCTACTGGAGTTCTATGGCAGGGTGACAGCAGTAAGACAAGAGTGAGAAAGGGATGGGTAGTTTGCGTTTTCTTGGACTGTAAGAAGGCGTTTGACACAGTTCCACACAAGAGATTAGTGCAAAAGCTAGAGCATCAGGCAGGGATAACAAAGAAGGCACTGCACTGGATCAGGGAATACCTGTCGGGAAGACAACAGCGAGTCATGGTACGTGACGAGATGTCAGAGTGAGCGCCTGTGACGAGCGGGGTTCCACAGGGGTCAGAATTTATGAGAATTCAATCGGACGAGGACCAGGAAGAACTATAAAGGGATCTGGACAGGCTGCAGGCCTGGTCCAGTAACCGGCTCCTGGAGTTCAACCGCAGAGACTACAAACCTCACTCAATGAAAAGGATCTTGGGGTGAGTATATCACCTGGCACATCTCCTGAGGCGCACATCAACCAAATAATTGCTGCAGCATACGGGCGCCTAGCAAACCTAAGAATAGCATTCCGACATCTCAATAAGGAATCGTTCAAGACCTTGTACACCGTGCACGTCAGGCCTATATTGGAGTATGCAGCACCAATTTGGAACCAACACCTAGCTAAGCACGTAAGGAAATAAGAGAAAGTGAAAAAGTTTGCAACGAGACTAGTCCCGGAGCTAAAGGGCATGTCCTACGAGGAGAAATTACAGGAAATCGACCTGACGACACTGGAGCACAGAATGGACAGGGGATGGGGGACACAATAACAACTTTTAAAATACTGAGAGGAATCGACAAGGTGGATAGGGACTGGATGTTTCAGAGATGGGACACACCAACAAGGGGACACAATTTGAAGTTGAAGACTCACGTGAATCACAGGGATGTTAGGAAGGGAGGTGGTGGAGGCAGGATCTATACATAGCTTAAAGAAGAGGTATAAAGGACACGGAGCAGGGAGTGACCTAGTAGCGACCAGTGAAGAGGCGGGGCCAGGAGCTATGACTCCACCCCTGCAACCACAATTAGGTGAGTACATACATACATTCATACATACGTGCATGCATACATACAAACATACATACTTTCAAACATACATACATTCAAACATACATACATATATACATTCAAACATACATACATTCAAACATACATACATTCAAACATACATACATACATTCAAACATACATACATACATTCAAACATACATACATACATACATACATACATTCAAACATACATACATACATTCAAACATACACACATACATTCAAACATACAAACATACATTCAAACATACATTCAAACATACATACATACATTCAAACATACATACATACATTCAAACATACACACATACATTCAAACATACAAACATACATTCAAACATACATTCAAACATACATACATACATTCAAACATACATACATACATTCAAAGATACATACATACATTCAAACATACATACATATATATTCAAACATACATACATACATTCAAACATACATACATACATACATACATACATACATACATACATTCAAACATACATACATACATTCAAACATACATACATACATTCAAACATACATACATTCAAACATACATACATACATTCAAACATACATACATACATTCAAAAATATATACATACATACATACATTCAAATATACATACATATACACATACATACAAAGGACCCAGGAAAATAAAGAGATTAGCCGAAGAGCCAGAAACGAATATGCACAGGTAAGAAGGGAGGCTCAGCGACAATACGAAAATGATATAGCATCAAAAGTCAAGTCTGACCCGAAGCTGTTGTACAGCCACATCAGGAGGAAAACAACAGTCAAGGACCAGGTAATCAGGCTGAGGAAGGAAGGTGGGGAGTTCACAAGGGTCAGTCCTGGGACCGGTACTGTTTTTGTATATATGAATGACATAACGGAAGGGATAGACTCAGAAGTGTCCCTGTTTAAAGATGATGTGAAGTTAATGAGAAGAATTAAATCAGTCGAGGATCAGGCAGGACTACAAAGAGACCTGGACAGGCTACAAGCCTGGTCCAGTAACTGGCTCCTTGAATTTAATTCTGCCAAATGTAAAGTCATGAAGATCGGGGAAGGGCAAAGAAGACCGCAGACAGAGTATAGTCTAGGTGGCCAAAGACTGCAAACCTCACTCAAGTAAAAAGATCTTGGGGTGAGTATAATACCGAGCACATCTCCTGAGGCACACATTAATCAGATAACTGCTGCAGCATACGGGGGGCTGGCAAACCTAAGAATAGAGTTCCAATACCTCACTAAGGAATCGTTCAAGACTCTGTACACCATATACGTCAGGCCCATACTGGAGTATGCAGCACCAGTTTGGAACCCACACCTGGTCAAGCACGTCAAGAAACTAGAGAAAGTGCAAAGGTTTGCAACAAGAGTAGTCCCAGAGCTAAGGGGATTGTCCTACTAAGAAAGGTTAAGGGAAATCGGCCTGACGACACTAGAGGACAGGAGGGTTAGGGAAGACATGATAACGACATATAAAATACTGCGAGGAATAGATAAGGTGGGCAGAGACAAGATGCTTCAGAGAGGGGACACAGAAACAAGGGGTCACAGTTGGAAGTTGAAGACTCCTATGAGTCAAAGAGATGTTAGGAACTATTTCTTCAGTCATAGAGTTGTAAGGAAGTGGAATAGCTTAGAAAGTGACGTAGTGGAGGTAGGAACCATACATAGTTTTAAGACGAGGTTTGATAAAGCTCATGGAGCAGGGAGAGAGAGGACCTAGTAGCAATCAGTGAAGAGGCGGGGCCAGGAGCTATGACTCGACCCCTGCAACCACAAATAGGTGAGTACAAATAGGTGAGTACATGCATTCAAACATACATACATAAATATACACATACATATACACAAACATACATAAATACAAACACATACATACATTCATACATGCATACTTACAGTACTTACAGCACATATTTAAAAATGATTGACCTTCAAGAAATATAATTCATTGCGGGTGGGAAACGTGTCACCTTATTTAAACGTTTATTGATGTACAAACAACGTTTATTAATGTACAATCAGCGTTTATTGATGTACAACGTTTATTTATGTACAATAAACGTTTGTTAATGTACAGTAAACGTTTGTTGATGTACAATCAACGTTTATTGATGTACAATCAACGTTTATTGATGTACAATCAACTTTTATTGATGTACAAACAACGTTTATTGATGTACAATAAACGTTTGTTAATGTACAGTAAACGTTTATTGATGCACAATCAACTTTTATTAATGTACAGTTAACGTTTATTGATGTACATTTAACGTTTATTAATGTACAGTAAACGTTTATTGATGTACAATAAACGTTTATTGATGTACAATAAACGTTTATTGATGTACAATAAACGGTTATTGATGTACAGTCAACTTTTATTAATGTACAGTAAACGTTTATTGATGTACAATCAACCTTCATTGATGTACAATCAACTTTTATTGATGTACAATCAACTTTTATTGATGTACAATCAACGTTTATTGATGTACAAACAACGTTTATTGCTGTACAATAAACGTTTGTTAATGTACAATAAACGTTTATTGATGTACAATCAACGTTTATTAATGTACAGTAAACGTTTAATGATGTACAATCAATGTTTCTCTGACAAATAAATCTCCATCACCAGGATTCGTTTCATACAAAAAATTCTACATTTAGATAATATAATTTTTGGTATGGAATATTTGATTATTTATGTCCTTTCAGTGAGTGGCCCAACTTCCTTGATGCTTTTGGACTCGTATGCAAAACCAGGTTCGTAGATAAATGTAAATCTTTTTGTTTTATGTAATTCTAATAAAAAATTTATTGTGCTATCTGTCAATATAACTACTAATCTGTATCTATGTTAAATTTATATTGAATTTATACACAAGTGTCCGGGGCCCAAGACTGTTGAACAGTCTTCCAGTAGGCATAAGGGGAATTACCAATAGACCCCTAGCTGAATTCAAAAGGGAGCTGGACAGATCAACCCGGCTGATCTGGCACCGTTTGGCATGATGGAAATTTAATATATGCAAAGGTATATTATACGGAACATTACTCCAGTCGGTTCTCCCCAACTGCCCATTAAGATTCACGAAAGCTTATAAAGAACTCAATAATAATCAGACTCTGCACCTCTCAAGAGGTGATAAATCTGAGGTAGTTGTTATTTTGGATAAAACTGAATATTTAGGGAAAATGAACCATTTATTGAGTGATAATGAAACGAATGAACCACTCATTAAGAACCCCACCGACCAGGTCAACAGCCATTTCAATAACATCTGTCGGCTTGGTCTGCAACTCTACCTTATCTTCATACGGTAATCAAGACTCATAAGCCAGGATGCCCAGCCCGTCCTATGATAAGTTGAGTAGGCTCAACAGCATATAACCTATCTAAACGTATAAGATAAAATTTTGGAAAGGACTTTAATTTTAAATGAGTTCTTGCTAAATGACCAGTTTTACCTATTCGGCACGATATATATATATATATATATATATATATATATATATATATATATATATATATATATATATATATATATATATATATGTGGAATCCTGCTCATCACAGGCGTACACTACGACACCTCGTCACGTACCATGACTCTCTGATGCCTTCTTGTCAGGTATTCTCTGACCCATTGCTTTGCCTTCCTTGTTATACATCCTGTCTTTGTCCACCTTGTCAATTCTTCGCAGTATTTTATATGTTGTTATAATGTCTCCCCTAACCCTCCTGCCCTCTAGTGTCGTCAGACCGATTTCCCTTAGCCTTTCTTCGTAGGACAATTCCCTTAGCTCTGGGAATATTCTTCTTGCAAACCTTTATCTAATTTCTTGACGTGCTTAATCAGGTGTGGATTCCAAACTGGTGCTGCATACTCCAATATGGGCCTGATGAACATGGTGTACAGAGTCTTGAACGATTCCTTACTGAGGTATTGAAACGCTATTCTCAGGTTTACCAGGCGCCCATATGCTGCAGCAGTTATCTGGTTGATGTGTGCTTCCGGAGAGGTGGTATTATACTCACCCCAAGATCTTTCTCCTTGAGTGAGGTTTGCAGTCTTTGGCCACCTAGACTATACTCTGTCTGTGGTCTCTTTTGCCCTTCCCCGATCTTCATGACTTTGCATTTGGCGGGGTTAAATTCGAGTAGCCAGTTGCTGGACCACGTGTCCAGCCTGTCCAGGTCTCTTTGTAGTCCTGCCTGATCATCATCTGTTTTAATTCTCCTCATTATCTTCACATCATCTGAGTCTATCCCTTCCATTATGTCATTCACATATACCAAAAATAGGACTGGTCCTAGGACTGACCCCTGTGAGACCCCGCTCGTCACAGGCGCCCACTGTGATACCTAATCACGTACTATGACTCTTTGTTGCCTCCTTGTCAGGTATTCTCTGATCCATTGCAGTGCCCTTCTGTTATACGTGCCTGATCCTCTAGCTTCTGCACTAATCTCTTGTGAGAAACTGTGTCGAAGTCTTCTTGCAATAAAAGAAAATGCAGTCACCCCATCCCTCTCTCTCGTGTCTTACTTCCGTTACCTTGTCATAAAACTCCAGAAGGTTTGTGACACAGGATTTGCCTTCCATGAATCCAAGCTGGTTGTCATATATAATCTTGTTCCGTTCCAGGTGCTATACCACTCTCTTCCTGATAATCTTCTCCATGACTTTGCATACTATACACGTCAGTGACACTGGTCTATAATTTAGTGCCTCATGTCTATCTCCTTTCTTAAAAATAGGGACTACATTTGCCGTCTTCCATACCTTAGGTAGTTGCCCAGTTTCAAGGGATGTGTTGAAAATTGTGGTTAGTGGCACACACAGCGTCTCTGCTCCCTCTCTAAGGACCCACAGAGAGATGTCCAGTCCTGCCGCCTTTGAGGTATCAAGGTCACTTAGCAGCTTCTTCACCTCCTCCTCAGTTGTTTGTATTTCATCCAACACTTGTTGATATATTCCTTGTTGGTGTCCCCCCTCTGTACTCTCTTGCCAGAGTCCTTCCTGTCTCCACTGTAAATACTTTCTTAATTCTCGTGTTTAGCTCCTCACATACCTCTCGATCGTGTCTTGTGAGCTTCTTTCCTCAGCCTGATTACCTGGTCTTTGACTGTTGTCTTCCTTCTAATGTGGCTATACAGCAGTTTCGGGTCAGACTTGTCTTTGGATGTTATGCTGTTTTCGTACTGTCGCTGGGACTCCCTCCTTATCTGTGCATACTCGTTTCTGGCTCTTCTACTAATCTCCTTATTTTCCTGGGTCCTTTGCCTTCTGTACTTTTTCCATTCTCTAGTGCACTTAGTTTTTGCCTCCCTACACCTTCGGGTAAACCAAGGGCTCGTTCGGGTCTTCCTATTATTTCTGTTGCCCTTGAGAACAAACCTTTCCTCTGCCTTCTTGCATTTTGTTGTTACGTTTTCCATCATTTCGTTTACTGATTTTCCTACCAATTCTCTGTCCCACTCAACCTCCTGCAGGAAGTTCCTCATACTTATGTAGTCCCCCTTTTTATAGTTTGGCTTTTCCCATTCAACTCCTGTTACCCTCTCCACTTGTAACACTATTATGTATTCAAAGCTCAGAACCACATTGCCATTAGGTGGCTCGGTGGTCTGGTGGCTTGAGCTCTCGCTTCACACACGGAGGGCCCGGGTTCGATTCCCGGCGGGTGGAAACATTTCGACGAGTTTCCTTACACCTGTTGTCATGTTCACCTAGCAGCAAATAGGTACCTGGGTTGTTAGTCGACTGGTGTGGGTTGCATCCTGGGGGACAAGATTAAGGACCCCAGTGGAAATAAGACAGACAGTCCTCGATGACGCACTGACTTTCTTGGGTTATCCTGGGTGGCTAAACCCTCCGGGGTTAAAAATCCGAAGAAATCTTTTTAGCAAAAAGGGGTCTCTCATATGTGATGTCCTCAATGTCTGAGCTGCTCAGGGTGAACACGAGGTCCAGTCTTGCTGGTTGATCCTCCCCTCTCTCTCTGGTAGTGTCCCTAACATGTTGGTGCATGAGGGTTTCCAGTACCACATCCATCATCTTGCCTCTCCATGTTTCAGGACCCCCATGTTGCTCCAGGTTTGACCATTCGATCTCCCTGTGGTTGAAATCACCCATAACCAGTAACTTTACTCTGCTCAAGTGAGCTCTTCTTGACACCTCAGCTAGTGTGGCCACCATTGCTCTGTTGCTCTCTTCATATTCCTCTCTTGGCCTCCTGCAGTTCTGTAGTGGGTTATACATCACTGCAATGACTACCTTATGTTCCTCGGACTGAATTGTACCTGCTATGTTATCTTTCCTCAGGATCTGATATCCCGGTGGGAAGATTGCATCTGTTATTGTCTCAGTGAGTTTCGTTTCTGTGACTGCTATGATGTCTGTGGTCTGGGGAGAATATTGGGGTTTGGGGAGCGGGAGCCCTGGCGGGGGCCTATGGGGGCTTACAGTGAGGGTGGGGTTTGTGATAAGGGAGGTGGGGGCAGAGTGACCATAGGGGGTTGCTGTAGGGGTGAAGTTTGTGATGGGGGACAGTGTGTGGGTTTTTGTTAAGATTGTTCAGTTGCATTGGGGTTGTCGTGGTTGGATTCCTTCTGTGAGTGTTTCTGGAGGAGGGTGTGTTTGCTCTTCCACCTGGGTCTGGGTTCTCCTGCTCATCTCTGTCATTGCCTCTTGTTCCTCCTTTCGTCTTCGTACCCTCTCTTTTAGTATCACCCTTTCTTCTTGTGTTCTGTCTCAATCGAGGTACACTCTCCAGTACTCCGGTTTGTCCCTTAGCCGTGCTTTCTCCTGCGGGATCCTGATTCGAGCTGATTCTGCCTTGAAAATTTCTTTGACAGGCCGTTTTCTTCCTCTTGCAAACCACCCAATTCTCTGAAAATTTGTCACCTGGGTCATGTCATCACCTATTGCTTCCATGAAGCATTCAATCGCTCTTTTCTCCAGTTTTCTTTCATCGTAGGCTTTCCCATCGACTTCCTGGAGCCCATAGACAAAAACTGACCTCTACCTTTTATCTTCCCTCTGTATCTCTCTTTGCATCCTCTGAGGTGATTTAGTTCCTTCCACTGAAGCATTCCTTCCTTCAATCTCTTCCTGGCTGATACCCCTCTGCTCAGTGGTCAGTCTTTCCTCCTCAGTTGCTCCTGTCCACTGCAGTTGTCTGTTAGAGTCTCTGCATATATATTAGCTCCTTCATTGTCTTTAGTCCTCTCATTTGTTCTTAGTGTGCTCCTTGTCTTTTCCTGGGCCCCACGTGGGTCTGATAGGGCTTTCACATAAAGTATAGCTCCTTTGCTCCCTAGAGTCCCCTCATCTGTGACTGATATAGAAGTTCCTGATGTCATGGCTTTGCTGTCCTTTGGTTCTTTAGGCTGTTTCAGGTTCTTTAGTTCCTCTTCTAAGCACTGTATCTTAGCTTCTGCTGCTATGGCTTGTAGTTCCCATTCATGCTCTCTGCAGCTATCCTCTCCTGTAGACAGCCTGTACTATCTGCATAGACAGCCTATGCTGTCTGCCAGCCGAGTTCATATTTCGCACCATGCTAATGCTGCCACCTATAGGCCTATACTCTCGTCAGTCTGCTCCACCATGTTCCTTTCTCACTTCTCGCCCAGGCATCACTCAGTCAACAGGCCTACTGATCCATCTCTCTCTCTCTCTCTTGGGCATGGCCCCTTGGGGCCTGGTCACAAACACAGCCTGTACCCATACAGCAAATAAAGTAAGAAGCCTCTGAAGAATTATCATTTCATTCCCGCTACCAAGAAGACTCAAATAACCATCGATATAAATGGAGGACAGCGGCGGTCGCAACAGATGTGTTTGCCCCGCAGGAGGGAAGGAAGAGGAATGAAGTCATCTTCACTTCATCAGCCTACACAAGAAGCATCCTTCTCTCAACGAGTTATCCTGATGTCATGTCTGCAAATCTCAGCATCCAGACACAGGTACAAGCAGGATACAGGCTGAAATTTGTCGAATTTTCCGAGAAATGGCGTCACTGACTCCACGCTACAGCTTCCCACACTGTTTCTCAGTCACGTGCTCAGCCTTACCAGCATGTTCTGCTGTTGTTGTTCAGCTCAGCACAGCTATTTCAGTAATTCAGAGGTGAGTTTGTGGTGATTTCAGTGTCCAGTGTGAGCGTGTCTCTCTCGTGTGGTAGATGGGTGAGGAAGGAAGGCACGCGGTCCTTTCTCTCACCATAAACGCTCGCCCTAGTGTACACCACCACTCACTGTCTCACTCTCTCTGCTGTGTTTCTGAATTCCGTGTGAATTCTTGCCAGAGCTGTATATCCAAGTGCCCGAGGCCACTCAAAGCCACGTGATCACCAAGCCATGTGGGTTAAGCCAGATCCCAAGCCACACTGTGGTCTGCGCCCTCATCAACCCATGACGTCACCACGATGCTGCCCAACTCCAGGACGTCACCCCGCGATGTCACCCACGACGTTTGTCTGACGTCACTCGCGATGTCAGTCCATGACATCCATCACGACGTCACTCCAGGAAGTCACCTCGTGACGTCTGCTGACGTCACTCGCGATGTCACCCCATGACATCACCTTACGACATCATGCCTGACATCATCACATGATGTCCCAAGTGTTGTAGTTTCACAGTTAGCAAACTGTTACATTATTTTCGAGAAGTTTGATAGAAGATAGGTCGAGTGTTCATTAATTCCTCTAAGTCTGTGTTCTCACATGTTCGTGTATTGCTTAGAGTAAATTTTTTTGCACAGAAAAGCGTCATTTGCTGGTAAGCCATGTTGTACCGCATGTGCAGTATGTGTGTGCAGTTTCTCATGTGTCCTATGAAGCACCTGTGTTACTTTGTCACCCGGTGTGACCCCGTGCCTCGCGCGCTTAACAGCTGACATTTGTCAGTCCAGGTGTCAACGAGTGTCAGAGCTCCTTGTACAGAAAGCTCTTATTGTTCACCGCTTGTAGATGCCTCTGCTGAATCGTACCCGCAACGATTCTCCCATCGAGACCCGTTCCACTTCACCTTCTGACCGTCAGACTGCAGTTATTGTAGACGACCAGTCTGAGGACGCTTAGACCTTTCCTCTGCCGTAACTTCAACTGTAGAGAGAATGCCACTCGTCAAGAAACAGTTAAGCCTGTCAGCAGGCGACTGTCAGCCTCATGTCACAGCTTCAGTGAGCAGCCTGCACAAAGTTGATGTCACTTTAACTGCTAGTCCACTCACTGCAGTAAGGTGCATGATGTTACAACCTCCAGATGTTTCGTCAAGTCGTCCCTGCCATGACTCACTCCACACTCACCAGCAGCGACAGTACCAGTAGAGAAATGTCCTCCTGAGTCGCTTGCCAGAAGAAGTCCTGCCCTGTTGCGACTACTGACGATGCCTCACTCAAGGGCACCAGCAGGTTGTGCCCCAGGTTGAGTGAACCCTGCAGTGACTACTACGATGACTGCTTCACTGTCCCAGAGGAGACCGTACCCTGTTACGTCACAGCTCAGCCGCAACGATGTCTCCTGTGTTGCAGTATCTGTCCAGATTCAGGAAGGTGTGCAGTGAAGCATCGACGCTCACTGCCTTACGTGTACAGAGTCTTGAATGATTCCTTAGTGAGGTATTGGAACGCTATTCTTAGGTTTGCCAGCCGCCCGTATGCTGCAGCAGTTATCTGATTGATGTGTGCCTCAGGAGATGTGCTCGGTATTATACTCACCCCAAGATCTTTTTCCTTGAGTGAGGTTTGCAGTCTTTGTCCACCTAGACAATATTTCTGTCTACGGTCTTCTTTGCCCTTCCCCGATCTTCATGACTTTACATTTTGCAGGGTTAAATTCAAGGAGCCAGTTACTGGACCAGGCTTGTAGCCTGTCCAGGTCTCTTTGTAGTCCTGCCTGATCCTCGACTGATTTAATTCTTCTCATTAACCTCACATCATCTTTAATTAAACAGGGACACTTCTGAGTCTATCCCTTCCGTTATGTCATTCACATATACCAAAAACAGTACAGGTCCTAGGACTGACCCTTGTGGAACCCCACTCGTCACAGGTGCCCACTCTGACACCTCGTCACGTACCATGACTCATTGTTGCCTCCCTGTCAGATATTCTCTGATCCATTGCAGTGCCTTTCCTGTTCCGTGTGCCTGATCCTCTAGCTTTTGCATTAACCTCTTGTGTTGCAGGAGTCAATTAACAGCTCCTGGCCCCGCCTCTTTACTGGTCCCTACAAGGTCACTCTCCCTGCTCCATGAGCACTATCATACCTCTTCTTAAAGCTATGTATGGATCCTGCCTTCACTACATCACTTTCTAGACAGTGTGTGCATGAGTGTACTCACCTAGTTGTGGTTGCAGGGGTCGAGTCATAGCGCCTGGCCCCCGCCACTTCACTGGTCGCTACTGGGTCACTCTCCCTGCGCCATGAGCTTTTTTTAAAGCTATGAATGTATCCTGCCTCCACTACATCACTTCCCAAACTATTTCACTTCCCGACAACTCTATGACTGAATAAATACTTCCTAACATCCCTGTGATTCATCTGAGTCTTCAACTTCCAACTGTGTCCCCTTGTTGCTGTGTCCCATCTCTGGAACATTCTGTCTCTGTCAACCTTGTCAATTCCTCTCAGTATTTTATATGTCGTTATCATGTCCCCCCTATCTCTCCTGTCCTCCAGTGTCGTCAGGTCGACTTCCCTTTACCTCTCTTCGTAGGACATACCCCTTAGCTCCGGGACTATTCTTGTTGCTAACCTTTGCACTTTCTCTAGTTTCTTTACATGCTTGGCTAGGTGTGGGTTCCAAACTGTTACTGCATACTCCAGTATGGGCCTAACGTACACAGTGTACAGGGTCCTGAACGATTCCTTATTAAGATGTCGGAATGCTGTTCTTAGGTTTGCTAGGCGCCCGTATGCTGCAGCTTTTATTTGGTTGATGTGCGCCTCAGGAGATGTGCCTGGTGTTATAATCACCCCAACATCTTTTTCCTTGAGTGAGGTTTGTAGTCTCTATTCCCCTAGACTGTACTCCGTCTGCTGTCTTCTTTGCCCTTCCCCAATCTTCATGACTTTGCACTTGGTGGGGTTGAACTCCAGGGCCAATTGCTGGACCAGGCTTGCAGCCTGTCCAGATCCCTTTGTAGTTCTGCCTGGTCCTCTTCCGATTGAATTCTTCTCATCAACTTCACATCATCTGCAAATAGGGACACTTCGGAACCTCAGAAAAAGCCAAACAAATCTTTTAATTTTTTAATACAGTGGACCCCCGAGTTTCGATCACCTCAAAACTCGAACAATTATGTCTTAATTAAAGTACCACTGCATAGAGTGTTTTTGGAAATCCCCGACTATGTGGGTTGGATAACTGTTGGAATATCTAGTAAAGAATTCCCAATTCAGGGTGTTGGACTATTGATAGGAAATGATGTATACCACCAAGGGATTTGTAAAGAACCGTTGGTGATAAATAACCACTCTAAAGCAAATTATGCTTTAGAGAGTCCATCAGACATGATAGACAACTCAACCCAGGAAATACGGACAGGCCCCATTTATTACGATATTCTTTATTGCATAGGCGATGTTAGTCTAGGGGAAGAATTTATTCTCCCGTAATATCGTAATAAGTACCGTTCTTCTGTACAGATTAATAAGGAGATCGAAAAAACATTGTAAAATATAGAGTAGTTAGGTCATCGCCTCTCTGCCTATAGAGAAGGCCATCGCCTCTCTGCTTATAGAGAAGGTCATCGCCTCTCTGCTTATAGAGAAGGTCATCGCCTCTCTGCTTATAGAGGAGGTCATCGCCTCTCTGCTTATAGAGAAGGTCATCGCCTCTCTGCTTATAGAGAAGGTCATCGCCTCTCTGCTTATAGAGAAGGTCATCGCCTCTCTGCTTATAGAGGAGGTCATCGCCTCTCTGCTTATAGAGAAGTACAGCATAGAGGATCCATGGAGAAATGTTGTCCGGCCCCATCGCCTTTGAGGTATCTAGCTCGCTTAGTAGCCTCTTCACTTCCTCCTCAGTTGTGTTTATCGTGTAGGGTACACCACCAGGTGCTGGACACGATAAACACAGCTGAGAGGAAGTGAAGAGCTACTACAGCTAGAACCTCAAAGCGATGGGGCAACTTTTCTTCATGAATCCTGAAGAGAGAGCAGAGGAGCTATGTGTACCCTAACAACAATCTTCAACACGTCTATCGAAACAGGGCAACTACCAGAGGTATGGAAGACAGCAAATGTAGTTCCAATTTTTAAAAAGGAGACAGAAACGTAGCACTAAACTACAGACCAGTGTCACTGACATGTATAGTATGCAAGGTCATGGAGAAGATTATCAGGAGAAGAGTGGTGGAGCACCTAGAAAGGAATGAGCTTATCAACGAAGGCCAACACGGTTTCAGGGACGGAAATCCTGTGTCACAAACCTACTGGAGTTCTATGACAGGGTGACAGCAGTAAGACAAGAGAGAGAGGGGTGGGTAGATTGCATATTCTTGGACTGTAAGAAGGCGTTCGACACAGTTCCACACAAGAGATTAGTGCAGAAGCTGGAGGACCAGGCAGGGATAACAGGGAAGGCACTACAATGGATCAGGGAATACCTGTCAGGAAGACAGCAGCGAGTCATGGTTCGTGGCGAGGTGTCAGAGTGGGCGCCGGTGACGAGTGGGGTGCCACAGGGGTCAGTCCTAGGACCGGTGCTGTTTCTGGTGTTTGTGAACGACATGACGGAAGGAATAGACTCGAAGTGTCCCTGTTTGCAGATGATGTGAAGTTGATGAGAAGAATTCAATCGGAAGAGGACCAGACAGAACTACAAAGGGATCTGGATAGGCTGCAAGCCTGGTCAGCAATTGGCTCCTGGAGTTCAACCCAACCAAGTGCAAAGTCATGAAGATTGGGAAGGGCAAAGAAGACCGCAGACGGAGTACAGTCTAGGGGCCAGAGACTACAAACTTCAATCAAGGAAAAGATCTCGGGGTGAGTATAACACCAGGCACATCTCCTGAGGCGCACATCAACCAAATAACTTCTGCAGCATACGGGCGCCTAGCAAACCTAAGAACAGCATTCCGACATCTTAATAAAGAATCGTTCAGGACCCTGTACACTGTGTACGTTAGGCCCATACTGGAGTATGCAGCACCAGTTTGGAACCCACATTTATCCAAGCACGTAAAGAAACTAGAGAAAGTGCAAAGGTTTGCAACAAGACTAGTCCCGGAGCTAAGGGGTATGTCCTACGAGGAGAGGTTAAGGGAAATCGACCTGACGACACTGGAGGACAGGAGAGATAGGGGGGACATGATAACGACATATAAGATACTGAGAGGAATTGACAAGGTTGATAGAGACAGAATGTTCCAAAGATGGGACACAGCAACAAGGGGACACAGTTGGAAGTTGAAGACTCAGATGAATCACAGGGATGTTAGGAAGTATTTCTTCAGTCACAGAGTGGTCGGGAAGTGGAATAGCTTGGGAAGCGATGTAGTGGAGGCAGGTTACATACACAGCTTTAAGAAGAGGTATGATAAAGCTCATGGCGCAGGGAGAGTGACCCAGTAGCGGCCAGTGAAGCGGCGGGGCCAGGAGCTATGTCTCGACCCCTGCAACCACAACTAGGTGAGCAACTAGGTGAGCACACACACACATCCTCCACATCTACACCAGCACTGGCCCAAAGGACAGTAAACATAAAATCCCGAATATAGTTATTGTCTAATAAATCTGAAACTAGTCTTAAGTTTGCCTGATTTACTCCAATATTGGAGCTTTAATAGAAACTGTGTGACATACCAAGACAAAACCATTCTTATTACTAATTTTTTTACAATCTAAACATTCTGAACTACCTCACTATTGTAAATCTATTTAATCATTTGAAATTTGTATTCATATGTAATTTGTAATATAGATTAGGAACTAGTATTAAATCTGCCCGAAATGCCTAGCATACCCAGGCATGCTAGGCATACACAGGCATGCTAGGCATGCCCAGGCATGCTAGGCATGCTAACGGCCATCTTTGTAATTATTGTCTTTAAATGTAAAACACACATTGTAATTTTTTTACAGAGAAATAAACCTTGAATTGAATATTTAACGGCTTCTAAATCAGTGTTTTTTTTCTGACAATGTTTTATTTTTTTACCTGATAGTTGGCCCAGTGAAACTATGTACGTACACTGAAAGAGAGCTCCGAAATCCTGGCTGTGGAGCCTACTGGGTTGGCTTTTCCTAAAAACTCACTTATAAAGCCGCTCTTTGACGAACAGTAAGTTAATTGATTCATTTAATTCTGTTATTTTTGACAAAAGTTGACAACGATGTAGAGTGTTGACAACGATGTAGAGTGTTGACAACGATGTAGTGTGTTGACAACGATGTAGTGTTGACAACGATGTAGAGTGTTGACAACGATGTAGAGTGTTGACAACGATGTAGAGTGTTGACAACGATGTAGTGTTGACAACGATGTAGTGTTGACAACGATGTAGTGTTGAGAATGATGTAGAGTGTTGATAACGATGTAGAGTGTTGGTAACGATGTAGAGTGTTGGTAACGATGTAGAGTGTTGGTAACGATGTAGAGTGTTGGTAATGATGTAGAGTGTTGGTAACGATGTAGAGTGTTGGTAACGATGTAGAGTGTTGGTAACGATGTAGAGTGTTGGTAACGATGTAGAGTGTTGACAATGATGTAGTGTTGACAACGATGTAGTGTTGAGAATGATGTAGTGTTGACAACGATGTAGTGTTGACAACGATGTAGTGTTGAGAATGATGTAGAGTGTTGATAACGATGTAGAGTGTTGGTAACGATGTAGAGTGTTGGTAACGATGTAGAGTGTTGGTAACGATGTAGAGTGTTGATAACGATGTAGAGTGTTGGTAACGATGTAGAGTGTTGACAACGATGTAAGTGTTGAAACGTGTAATGTAAGATGTGAGTGTGATAACGATGTAGAGTGTTGGTAACGATGTAGAGTGTTGGTAACGATGTAGAGTGTTGATAACGATGTAGAGTGTTGGTAACGATGTAGAGTGTTGACAACGATGTAGTGTTGAGAATGATGTAGAGTGTTGATAACGATGTAGAGTGTTGGTAACGATGTAGAGTGTTGGTAACGATGTAGAGTGTTGACAACGATGTAGTGTTGACAATGATGTAGAGTGTTGACAACGATGTAGAGTGTTGGTAACGATGTAGAGTGTTGACAACGATGTAGAGTGTTGACAACGATGTAGAGTGTTGACAACGATGTAGAGTGTTGACAACGATGTAGTGTTGACAATGATGTAGAGTGTTGATAACGATGTAGAGTGTTGGTAACGATGTAGAGTGTTGACAACGATGTAGAGTGTTGATAACGATGTAGAGTGTTGACAACGATGTAGTGTTGACAACGATGTAGTGTTGACAACGATGTAGAGTGTTGACAACGATGTAGAGTGTTGATAACGATGTAGAGTGTTGACAACGATGTAGTGTTGAGAATGATGTAGAGTGTTGACAACGATGTAGAGTGTTGACAACGATGTAGTGTTGAGAATGATGTAGAGTGTTGACAACGATGTAGAGTGTTGGTAACGATGTAGAGTGTTGACAACGATGTAGAGTGTTGACAACGATGTAGAGTGTTGACAACGATGTAGTGTTGAGAATGATGTAGAGTGTTGATAACGATGTAGAGTGTTGGTAACGATGTAGAGTGTTGACAACGATGTAGAGTGTTGACAACGATGTAGAGTGTTGACAACGATGTAGTGTTGAGAATGATGTAGAGTGTTGATAACGATGTAGAGTGTTGGTAACGATGTAGAGTGTTGACAACGATGTAGAGTGTTGACAACGATGTAGTGTTGAGAATGATGTAGAGTGTTGATAACGATGTAGAGTGTTGGTAACGATGTAGAGTGTTGACAACGATGTAGAGTGTTGACAACGATGTAGTGTTGAGAATGATGTAGAGTGTTGACAACGATGTAGAGTGTTGACAACGATGTAGTGTTGACAACGATGTAGTGTTGACAACGATGTAGCGTTGAGAATGATGTAGAGTGTTGACAACGATGTAGAGTGTTAAAGTATCTTAACTGGTGGTAAACACGTGGTATTCAGCCTAGTACACACCTAAGATAAAATAACAAAACAAATATCATAATATGAACTAGCTGTTAAATCGCTAACAATATCAGCACCTGGTTGATCCTTAACTATCAAAATTTAAGATGAGCAACAAGTGAAGTTAGCATTGCTAATGGCTGCGTTGCTAATGGCTGCGTTGCTAATGGCTGCGTTGCTAATGGCTGCGTTGCTAATGGCTGCGTTGGTAATGGCTGCATTGCTAATGGGAGGAATACTAGATCAGAGAGGGAAAGTGAACCCTTATTCTTTGTGTATGGAACAGAGTTTTACAAAATCGGAATTACCACTTTAAATGAGATCTCCCACGTAAAAGAGTGAGTGATGGGAATTTTAGCTTTGCTCTAAGAAATTAAAAAAAAAAAAAGGCCACCGTCCTAGTATTAATCGCCCCTTTTTCAGATACAAAGATTTTTCCTTGTGTATATAATGTACGTGTGAGCACAAGCAACCCTATGCCTGGGTTCAGCCTTTCTCAATACAGTATGAAAGGGGTAGCCTATTTGATAACTAACCCAAAGACTTTTGTTATATATACTTCTCAATTTAATGTTGGAATTCTGGTAAAAGATTTTTTTTTCTCTAGTCCTTTCTTTTATTTCCATATATTGTGTATAGATGTATATATTTTTATGTATATCAAATTTGTCTTACTTTTGCATTTTTTTCAGATGAGCCTTCATTTAATATGTTGTGTTTTTTACCTTTCTTTCAGAATCATATGGATGAGAGATACTCATCTGATAAATATTCCATCCACTAAATGTGTGTTTGCAAGTCTGAAGAATGAAGAAGCTGAGCCGCTTGGTATGGTGAAGATGAGTGGTGTGATGGTTGTGTGGGCAGTGGGCATTGTACTAGCTTGTCTCCTCTTCCTTGCTGAGTTATTGTATTTCAACAATCAACTGTCTTAAGACCTAATGCTGAACAATCGTTCTGGTTATTCAACATTAAATTCCAGTTAAATTGGCTGTTACAAGACTGCTTGATAATCAATTTTTGTTTTCGTTTTCATTAAAATTATTATAAAATATTACACCATGGTAAATATTCTGTGTTAGCAGATTTTTATTAGGACATGTATTAGCAGTGATTTAATAAAGGTTTAGTAAGCAAAAGGTGGTCATCTGTAACCCCAGATATATATGTAGATAAAGTTATTATATGTTGCATCACCATAGCTGTCATTCCTCAACTTCACATCATAATGGATGATAGAGCCATTTGTGGAACTAGTCACGTTATGCTGTAAGTAGAGTCATCTCTGAGAGATGAGGCTGGGGATGCCTTAAGTCTTGCCTTGATTTGTATTCTTTGGAACTCAGGCGAGAGAGATACATGATAATTGATCTAATTTGCCCGAAGTGCTCTGCATATAGTAGTATGTCATTGATGTCAGCAAGGCCTGTATACCTTGTACTTGTAGAAATAAAAAAAATATTAGATTTTGGCATTAACAATAGTGAAGAATGGTGCTCATAGGAGCTCCCAGCTCAGTACCCCATTCTGTTTACAAAATACTCCGCCTGGCAGCCAGAGAATAACAAACATAGATTTCTCTAAACTAGGCTTCCTTTGTGAGATTATTCTTGTTTTCATCTATAGTAATAATAGTTATTTTTGGGAAAACAGGGTAATTCAGCTACGGGTTATGATCGGACCAAGAGCACAATACAAGATAATTAACAGTGATTATCCCTTGAATATTAGGCCAGAAGCTAGTATACATTAATATTAGATAGGGAAACACCAGTCAATACAGGGACGCCAAGAGTGTACGCTGAGATTGTTAATTTTTATTAAGTGCTCAAAGAAACCATTTCTCTGAGCATGTGGCATCCAAGAAAGAGAAGTCATTAGAAGTCTAGCTTGCCTAGGTAGAATCAGGAGAATTCTAGCTAGGATAGACTCAACAACACAAGTAGGTCTGTTCTAGTTTGTGCATGGAGGAAGGCAAGAATTTTCTGTTATTCCTGTTATTCTAGAGAAGCTATCCATAGGAGTACTTGTGAGAACAGAACGTGAGGAGTCATGTGTTATGTGTGTCAACAGTGGTTGCCAGAGTGGGCATCTCACAAGGTCCAGCACATGGTGTAATTTGTTACACAGTAACAATTTTATGCAATTCTTCTAGTTTTACTCTTATTTTATTAATTACATTAAGGTTGTTGCACAATCTATGAACTATTACAGTTGCGATGTACAATAAAATATGTGTCAATTACTAGCGTAACCAAAAACGCAAAGTGACTTATTTCCACTGAGGTCCTGGGATTATGTAGCAGAATACAGTAAAAGTAAGTCATGATTATTAATTAAGAACAAAATAAATTGAATAAATCAAATGCATGAAAATTAATTAGTATATTAAATATTTCTTGAGTATATAAAATACAGGAAAATGAAGTACTTACTTAAGTACTTATTAAGTACTTATTAAGTACTTATTAAGTACTTATTAAGTACTTATTAAGTACTTACTTAAGTACTTATTAAGTACTTATTAAGTACTTACTTAAGTACTTACTTTGATTAAATGGTTTAAGAAGCCGACAATTTGATAAATGAGACACTTGTCCAACATTTGTGAATCTTTATTTTGGAAGTGGTTCGCCAGCCAGCGGCTTCTTCAGTCCAGTGTAGAGGAAGGTGGAAGACGAGGAGGAGTTTGAGGTAATCAGTCCCTCAGTCTGGAGTCGATATCTGCAGTCCATCAATCTAGATGATCGCTACGTTTCCAGAATAAAGACTCTGAAATGTTGCACTGGTCTCATTTACTTACTTCTTACTTAGTAGGTAGATCAATATATGATTTACATTCTGCTTTATACTTATAGTTTGCCTTAAATATTCGTTTTCTCTCTATCTGTAACACAGAAAGCGAATCACTTATTGGAGGGTTACAAAGCCATGGCCCTCAAGGGAAAGGGTTTCCTGACGCTGGTGAGGGCTCTTGATCTAGGGAATTGGACCTGCTCCAGTTCCCTGAATTAAGCCGAATACCTTCCACATCCCTTCACAGGCGCTGTATAATCCTACGGGTTTAGTGCTTCCCTTCATTATAATAATAATAATACAAAGCCATGGATTGCTTCTGCAGTGTTTTAAAATCTGATATTAGAGTGTTGAAGGAGGAGGTCCTACTTCTCCAGGAGGAAATTAGGAGGCTGAAGGGGAGGCATAACGCGCGTCGTGAGGGATAAAAAAAATCGAAAAAAATATGGAAATTGAGTTAATGGTATAAAAGAATAGCTTTGGCACAATAATCATTGTCCTACGACGTTCCTGCAAGGAATTACAGTCATTTATATTATGTATGGTGACATCGGCGCTAGCAACATGATGGCTCACATCCCGTAATTTTTAGGAATTTTTCCGTTTTTATTGCTATTCCTTGTATTATCGATGCTTGGATAGACATATTTCTTAATAAATTACTTAGACTATATAACAAACATTGTCCATAAAACTAAACGGGTTACTAAACGCTAGGTTGCCCATGGCTACACCAGCAATGGAA
>WNWK01030769.1:0-23248 GCA_009830355.1 Cherax destructor
AATAGCTCTTCTGAACGGCATGTGTTGTAATAACTCGTGTGTCTTGTAAAACAACACAACCTTTCAAGATTTATGTATAGGTGGAAATATGACGAATTACTAACAGTTAATCTTATAATTGTTGAATTGTGTAGTAACTGGAAAATGTCTCCTCAAACTTTCATCACTGCTGTGTTTTCTTCAACCTAAAGTTTACTTTTTACTTAGGGTCTATTTTACTTAGGGTCATCATTTATATAAGATCAGCGTCAAGAAACATTGGTTTTATTTTCTTATGAATCTTACCTAACCTAACATCGAAGAGTACTATTACCAGCTCTGCATATAGTACGCAATTGTACTCTTAAGATGATCACTCGCTCTATTGTGTGGTTGGAATTTGTTTAATACTCCGATGTAGTTTTAATTTCCTCATGTTTTCTATATTACAATTTCGTTAAACTTGGAAGATTTCACGGTGTTCAACACTCTGTTGTGCTGTTATAAGAGAGTTGAAAAGTGTGGAAGCTCACAAGGCATCATGGTAGAGGAATATACATAAAAGCAGCCAGACTAAGACTGGGACACACTAAGCTAGCAGCACACAGCTGCAGGTACAGAACTGACATAATGAAAACTGTATTCACTGTAATATTCCAGAAACGATACAGCATTTTCTGTCATCATCTTCGACATGAGAGTGCAAGAACTATCTTGAAATATGACCTGACCAACATCAACATCTCCCTTCACCACTTACTACAGTTTAGGAGGGGGAACCCATTACATAACAATGCAAACCTAACAACTGAACTATACTCATTATCAACAATAACACAGTATTTTCCTCTGACATAGGCAAGAACAACAGGACGTTAATTCCGTAAGCAACTGCCACGATAACACAAGTTCCTAAACCAACAGAACTAATCTATCCACATCACTACTCGCTCGTGCAGTCAACAAGAGAAAAAGACTAAGCAAATTGCACATTTCACTCGTCCTCTCTAGGCTGGAATATTGCTGTGTATTAAGACCTTCCATATTTGCAACAACAAAAAACTAATGATTTTTTTCTGGCGTTGGTGACTGATGTGTCCACTAAAGAGTTAATTTGGTAATAATATTCCAGCCATTTTATTTCCTTTTTTTTTGTAAACTACATAAAAATTAGTCTTTGTAATTGCTATAATTATATGGCAGGATTGGTTCGTTCATGTAGAAATCCGGGTTATGTGATAACAGCACATCTGTGGTGGACAGCATTTCACTTTGTCACTTTGTGTTATTTCATTTGCATATTGTGTTTTGAATTCATAATATTTCTTTGGCTAAGCAAATTTACATCTTCAATTAATTTTGCCTGATGATTTGATTAGCCAGACATTACGAAAGAGGTGGGAGAGGGAAGGAAGGAGGTGGGAGATGGAAGGAAGGAGGTGGGAGAGGGAAGGAAGGAGGTGGGAGAGGGAAGGAAGGAGGTGGGAAAGGGAGGAAGGAGTTGGGAGAGGGAAGGAAGGAGGTGGGAGAGGGAAGGAAGGAGGTGGGAGAGGGAAGGAAGGAGGTGGGAGAGGGAAGGAAGGAGGTGGGAGAGGGAAGGAAGGAGGTGGAAGGAAGGAAGGGGTGGAGAGGGAAGAAAGGAGGTGGAAGGGAGCATGTGAAGGAAGGAAGGGTGGAGGAAGTGGGGAAGGAAGGAAGAGGTGGAGAGGAAGGAAGGAGGTGGGAAAGGAAGGAAGGAGGTGGGACAGTGAAGGAAGGAGGTGGACAGTGAAGGAAGGAGGTGGGACAGTGAAGGAAGGAGGTGGGACAGTGAAGGAAGGTGGTGGACAGTGAAGGAAGGTGGTGGTACAGTGAAGGAAGGAGGTGGGACAGTGAAGGAAGGGGGTGGGACAGTGAAGAAGGAGGGGTAAGTGGGGGGCAAGTGAAGGAGAGGTGGGACAGTGAAGAAGGTGGTGGGACATTGAGGGAAGGTGGTGGTACAGTGAAGGAAGGATGTGGCACAGTGAAGGAAGGAGGTAGGACATTGAGGGAAGGTGGTGGGACAGTGGAGGAAGGAGGTGGGACAGTGAAGGAAGGTGGTGGGACAGTGAAGGAAGGTGGTGGGACAGTGAAGGAAGGTGGTGGGACAGTGAAAAGGGAAGGGAGGTGGGGACAGTGAAGGAAGGTGTGGACAGTAAGAAGGAAAGGGGGTGGGACAGTGAAGGAGAAGGTGGGACAGTGAAGGAAGGGGTGGGACAGTGAAGGAAGGTGGTGGTACAGTGAAGGAAGGAGGTGGGACAGTGAAGGAAGGAGGTGGGACAGTGAAGGAAGGGGTGGACAGTGAAGGAAGGGGTGGGACAGTGAAGGAAGGGGGTGGGACAGTGAAGGAAGGAGGTGGGACAGTGAAGGAAGGGGATGGGGCAGTGAAGGAAGGGGGTGGGACAGTGAAGGAACTGGGTGGGACAGTGATGGAAGGGGGTGGGACAGTGAAGGAACTGGGTGGGACAGTGAAGGAAGGGGGTGGGACAGTGATGGAATGGGGTGGGACAGTGAAGGAAGGCCGGGGTACACATAATGGTACAGGTGGTGGAGGTTGGACTGGGATGTACCGGGGCAGAATGGTGTCTCTGCCAGAGGAATCCACACTAAGATTTATGTCATTATCAAACTCAGATAATATCTTCTTGACTTCTGTATGGCAGTCCAGTCAGTGAAGGATCCCATGCCATCCTTGTAGGACTTGATCAATAGCCATGACTCCTGCTTGGAGCGCGTGGCGTGGTCCAGAAACTAAGGACATGATAAGCACAGGTGTTATACAATGGCCGCTGGAAGACAGCCTTCACCACGATGACTTAGCTCCAGGAGATGCTGTGTTTCTTCATGTAGTCTCTGAATAAGAAGTGGACTGGTCGTGGAGTGGAGTCATAATATAAATACTTGCCATCACAACACCTGTAAACACTGACGGTGTGAATCCCGGAGCGCAGCACAAGAGCCACAAAGATTCCTTCACCCAGACGAAGAGCTCTCTCCTGTGGAAGGTCCTTATCAATAACGATGCGACACTGGCGTAGTGGTCGCTTAGTCAAATTGATTATCTCGCAGATGTCTGTCTCCTGCAAGATGCGCACTGTCTTAAGCAAAGGATGATAGGTTCCCAAATACTCAATATCCATTGTGGAGATCTTGTGTGATCTTAAGATCTCGGTGAGTTCAGAAGTCAGTGACCCCTTACTGACAACCACTGAGCTACTGAGAATATATCAATAATTGAAATATAGTGGGAATGATCAAGTTAAACGAATATATGTATTTATAGTTAATATTAAATTGTATGATAATATAGTTGTATATAGTAGAGAAACAGCGTAATATACTGATAGTGAAAGTTTTAGTACTCAAGATGGTGAGTTGGGATAGTGTTAATTAATAAAGGTAATGAGCGGTACACAGTGTTTAGTAATTAAGATAGTGAGCTGGGGATAAAGTTAAGTAGTGAAGATAATGATCTAGTCTTCAAGTAATGAAGATAATGAGATGATAATAGTAATTAGTGAAGATAGTGAGCTAATGATAGTAATTAGTGAATATAGTGAGCTAATTGTAGTAATTAGTGAAGACAGTGAGCTTATGATAGTAATTAGTGAATATAGTGAGCAGATGATAGTAATCAGTGAAGACAGTGAGCTGGTGAGAGTAATTAGTGAAGACAGTGAGCTGGTGATAGTAATTAGTGAAGATAGTGAGCTGATGATAGTAATTAGTGGAGATAGTGAGCTGATGATGGTTTTAAGTACCGAAGACAGTGAGGTGTTTATAGTGATAAATAGTGGAGATAGTGGGTGGAAGCGATGGGGGTGTTTCCTTACACCTGTTGTCTCCCGTTCACCTACCAAGTACCTGGATGTTAGTGAACTGGTGTGGGTTGCATCCTGGGAAACAAGATTGAGAACCACAATGGAAATAAGATAAACAGTTCCTTGATGACGCACTGACTTTCTTGGGTTATCTTGCTTCGTTAACCCTCCAGGGTTAAAAAAACGAGAAAATCTCATCTTATCTTAATAGTGAACTGTTGATAGTGTTAAGTAATGAAGATAGAGAGTTGTTGACCATGTTAAGTAGTGAAGAAAGTGAACAGGTGAGTGTTGTGTAGTGCAGTATTGTGTAGTGTAGTGCCGTGTAGTGTTGTGTTGTGTAGTGCAGTGATGTGATGTGTAGAGTTGTTTAGTTTAGTGTTGCATAGTGTAGTGCTGTGTTGAGTAGTGATGTGTCGTGTAGTGCAGTGCTGTGTTGTGTAGTGCAGTGCTGTGTTGTGCAGTGTTGTGTCGTGTAGTGAAGTGCTGTGTTGTGTAGTGCAATGATGTGTCATGTAGTTTTGTGCTGTGTTATGTAGTGTAGCATTGTCTAGTGTAGCATTGTGTAGTGTAGTATTGTGTAGTGTGGTGTTGTGTAGTGTTGTGTAGTGCTGTGTAGTGTAGTGTTGTGTTGTGTAGTGCTGTGTAGTGTAGTATAGTGCTGTGTTGTGCAGTGTAATACTGTGCGGTGTAGTGTAGTGTTGTGTAGTGTAATACGGTGTTGTGCTGTGTAGTGTAGTGCTGTGTTGTGTAGTGAAATACTGTGTTGTGTAAAGCTGTGATGTGTAGTGTAGTGTTGCATAGCACAGTGTTATGTAGTGTACTGTAGTGCAGTGTAGTGCTGTGTAGTGTTGTGTTCCTTTGTATAGTGCAGTGTTGAGTAGTGCTGTGTTGTGTAGTTTAGTGTTGTGTAGTTTAGCATTGTGTAGTTTAGTGTTGTGTAGTTTAGTGTAGTGCTGTGTAGCTTAGTGTAGCACTGAGTAGTGTAGTGTAGTGCTGTGTTGTGTAGTACAGCATAGTGTTGTACAGTGTTTTACAGTGTTGCATAGTGTAGTGTTGTATAGTATTGAGCAGTGTTGTGTAGTGTGTGTAGTGTAGTGTTGTATATTGTTGTGTAGTGTTGTGTTGTGCAGCGCTGAGTTGTGTAGTGCCGTGCTGTGTAGTGTGTTGTTGTGTAGTGTAGCACTGTGTATTGTAGTATTGTGTTGTGTAGTGTAGTGTTGTGTAGGGCTGTGTAGTGTTAGTGTTCTGTGTTATGTAGTGTAGCATTGTGTAGTGTAGCATTGTGTAGTGCAGTATTGTGTAGTGTAGTGTTGTGTAGTGTAGTGTTGTGTAGTGTTGTGTAGTGTTGTGTAGTGCTGTGTAGTGTAGTGTTGTGTAGAGTAATGCTGTGTTGTGTAGTGTAGTGCAGTGTAGTGTTGTCTAGTGTAGTGTTCTGAAGAGTAGTGTTGTGTAGTGAATCAATGTGATGTGTAGTGTTGTGTACTGTAGTAATGTGAAGTGTTGTGTAGTGAAATGTTGTGTAGTGTAGTGTTATGTTGTGTAGTGATGTGATGTGTAGTGTTCGGTAGTGTTGCTTGGTGTAGTGATGTGCTGAGTAGTGATATGATGTGTAGTGTAGTGCTGTGTTGTGTAGTGTAGTGTAGTGCTGTGTTGTGTAGTGTAGTGTAGTGCTGTGTAGTGCAGTGTAGTGCTCTGTTGTGTAGTGTAGTGTTGTGTGGTGTAGTGTAGTGTTGTGTTGTGTAGAGTAGTGTAGTGCTGTGTTATGTAGTGTTTGTAGTGTAGTGCTCTGTTTTGTAGTGTAGTGTTGTGTAGTGTACTGCCCTTTTTTGTAGTGTAGTGCTGTGTTGTGTAGTATAACATAGTGTTGTGTAATGCAATGTTATGCTGTTTTGTGTAGTGTAGTGCTGTGAAATGTTATCTAATGTAGTATTGTGTAGTGTAGTTCTTAGTTGTGTAATGTAGTGCTGTGAAGTATAGTGTAATGTAGTGTACTGTAGTACTGTGTTGTGTAGTGTACTGTTGTGTAGTATAGTACTGTATTGTGTATTGCTGTGTTGTGTAGTGTTCTCTTGTATTGTGTAGTGAGTTCAGTGTAGTACTGTGTTGTTTAAGATAGTCCTATGATGTATAGTGCTGTGCTCTTTAAGGAAATGCTATGATGTGTAGTTCTATTTGGGTAGTGTAGTGCTATGATGTGTAGTGTAGTGCTGTGTAGTTTAGTGCTATGTTGTGTAGTATAGTGCTGTGTTGTGTAGTATAGTGCTGTGTTGTGTAGTGTTGTGCAGTTTAGTGATGTGTTGTGTAGTGCTGTGTTGTGTAGTGTAGTGTTGTGCTGTGTAGCATAGTGTAATGTTGTGTAGTGCTGTGTAATGTTGTGTAGTGTAGTGCTGTATTGTGTAGTGTAGCATCGTGCTATGTTATGTAGTGCTGTGTTGTGTAGTGTTGCAGTGTTGTATAGTGTAGTGCAGTGTATTGTAGTGTAGTGCAGTGTATTGTAGTGTAGTGCAGTGTAGTGTAGTTTTGTGTTATGCTGTGTTGTGTATTGTAGTGTTGTGCTGCATTGTGTAGTGTTGTGCTGTTGTGTAGTGTAGTGCTTTGTTGTGTAGTGTAGAACTGTGTTGTGTAGTGTAGTACTGTGTTGTGTAGTGTTCTGCTGTGTTGTGTAGTGTAGTACTGTGTTGTGTAGTGTTCTGTTGTGTTGTGTAGTGTAGTGCTGTGTTGAGTAGTGAAGTGCTGTGTTGAGTAGTGAAGTGCTGTGTTGTGTAGTGTATTGTTGTGTAGTGTTGTGTTGTGTAGTGTAGCGTATTGCAGTGCAGTGCTCTGTTGTGTAGTGTTGTGTAGTTTAGTGCTGTCTTGTGTAGTGTAGTGCTGTGTTTTGTAGTGTTGTGTAGTGTAGTGTTGTGTAGTATAGTGCCATGTTGTGTAGTGCTTTGTAGTGTAGTGTTGTGTTGTGTAGTGTATTGCAATGCAGTGCTGTGTTGTGTAGTGTTGTGTAGTTTAGTGTTGTCTTGTGTAGTGTAGTGTATTGCTGTGATGTGTAGTGCAGTGTAGTGTAATGTAGTGTTGTGAAGTGTTATGCTGTGTTGTGTGTAGTGCTGTGTAGTGTATTGCTGCATTGTGTGGTGCAGTGCTGTGTAGTGTTGTGTTGTGTAGTGCTATGTTGTGTAGTGCTGTGCTGTGTAATTGTTACGGGCCCCTATCTAACATTGCTGTTAGGTAGTATACCTGCTTGCCTGTGACATAATCAAACGTGATATTTGACTGATGAGCCGGCTGGACCGACAGTGTCAACGAGACTCTCCCCTATTCAACACTGGAGAGTTCACCAGCTCCCTGATACACCTAGGGAGTGTCAATGAGACTCTCCAACATATAACATCAGAGAGTTGAAGACTCTCTCATACACTACTGGAGTTCGCCAGGCAGATCTGCTTGAGAGTTGTAGACTCTCGCAGTGTGGTGCTGGTGACAGGTCTACAGTGCTCCAGTGCCAAGTACAGTGATGAAGGTGTTCTCTTCCTGCTTGATATGAGGACACTGTAGCATTATGAGGAGAGCGGCAAGTCTGGTCACCAGAATTAGACTATCCATTGGCTTATTCATCGTACCGACTATGTACCTGCGACTATGTACCTGCAACTATGTACCTGCGTCTATGTACCTGCGACTATGTACCTGAGACTATGTACCTGAGATTGTGTTTACCCGGAGATTGTTACCCGGAGTGTCAGGTATTCAGTGGTGTATCCAGAGAGTTTGTGACGGTGGCACGACACAGGTTGAGTCGTGTATTTGGGGTGTGTCATAACGCGGTGCACAGGATTGTACTAGAGAATGTGTTCATGATACAGGGGACATGCTATGTGGCACAGAGAAGGTGTCGTGTGACACAGTGAAGGTGTCTTTTATGGTACAGGAATGGGTGTCGTGGAACCCTGTAAAGGTGCCATAAGACAGAGATAAGGGTGTCTGAGGACATGGTGGAGAAGGCGTATCATGACAAGGTGTGGTAGTGTCCTGTGTGACACGATGACGGCAGCGACTTGACACTGCACTAAGTATATGATTTTACTTGTGACTTTTATCTTGTACTATGTTTTTGTGTATACGGAAAATATTATGTTTTACACAAATTATAAAGATTATGATTTTATTCAGATTATATGTTTTTATATTAATAATAATATAACATAATAAATATTGAAAATCTGATATTTTACTTAGTATCCCAAACAGTCTTTTATTACAAATAGTTATATTTTTTTGTAATATGAGTGGCCTCTCCGAGATAATATTGTTTGTCCGGGAAATGACTGTTTGGGATAAATTTTATATTACGTAGTACCTGAATCTTTGTGTGTCAGTCAATTTGTGGTGGTGGTGCTACGGCCCCCTATCTAACACGGCTGTTAGGTAGTATACCTGCCGGCCTGTGACGTAATCAAACGTGATGTTTGACTGATGAGCCGGCTGGACCGACAGTGTCAATGAGACTCTCCCCTATTCCACACTGGAGAGTTCACCAGCTCCCTGATACACCTAGGGAGTGTCAACGAGACTCTCCCACATATAACATCAGAGAGTTCAAGACTCTCTCATACACTACTGGAGTTCGCCAGGCAGATCTGCTAGAGAGTTGTAGACTCTCGCAGTGTGATGCTGGTGACAGGTCTACAGTGCTCCAGTGCTGAGAGAACTGGAAGCTCTATCCTCTCTAGATCGTGTTACTCGAAAGCTGCTTTCTACTTGTGATGTTTGCAAGGCCAAGTACAGTGATGAAGGTGTTCTCTTCCTGCTTGATATGAGGACACTGTAGCATTATGAGGAGAGCGGCAAGTCTGGTCACCAGAATTAGACTATCTATTGGCTTATTCATCGTACCGACTATGTACCTGCAACTTTGTACCTGCGACTATGTACCTGAGATTGTGTTTACCTGGAGATTGTTACCCAGAGTGTCAGGTATTCAGTGGTGTATCCAGAGAGTTTGTGACGGTGGCACGACACAGGTTGAGTCATGTATTTGGGGTGTGTCATAACGAGGTGCACAGGATTGTACTAGAGAATGTGCTCATGATACAGGGGGCGTGCCATGTGGCACAGAGAAGGTGTCGTGTGACACAGTGAAAGTGTGTTTTATGGTACAGGAACGGGTGTCGTGGAACCCCGTAGAGGTGCCATAAGACAGAGATAAGGGTGTCTGAGGACACGGTGGAGAAGGCGTATCATGACAAGGTGTGGTAGTGTCCTGTGTGACACGATGACGGCAGCGACTTGACACTGCACTAAGTATATGATTTTACTTGTGACTTTTATCTTGTACTATGTTTTTGTGTATACGGAAAATATTATGTTTTTACACAAATTATAAAGATTATGATTTTATTCAGATTATATGTTTTTATATTAATAATAATATAATATAATAAATATTGAAAATCTGATATTTTACTTAGTATCCCAAACAGTCGTTTATTACAAATGTTTCTTTTTTGTAATATTAATGTAGTGTTGTGCTGTTTTGGGTAGTGTAGTGCAGTGTTGTGTAGTGTAGCACTGAGTAGTGTTGTGTAGTGTAATGTAGTGCTGTATTGTATAGTGTAGTATTGTGTAGTGTAGTGTTGTGTAGTGTTGTGCAGTGTAGTGATGTGTTGTGTAGTGCTGTGTGGTGTAATACTATGCTGTTTTGTGTACTATAGTGTTGTGCTGTGTAGCAAAGTGTTGTGTAGTGTAGTGCTGTGTATTGTAGTGTTGTGTAGTGCTGTGTTGTGTATTGTTGTGTCGTGTTGCTTTGTGTAGTGTAGTGTAATGTGTAGTGCTGTGTTGTGTTGTGTACTGTAGTGCTGTATGGTGTAGTGTAGTTCTGTGTTGTGTAGTGTAGCATCTTGCTATGTTGTGTAGTGCTGTGTTGTGTAGTGTTGCATAGTGGTGTGTAGCGTAGTGTAGTATAGTGAAGTGCAGTATAGTGTAGTGTAATGTTGTGCTGTGATGTGTAGTTGAGTGCTGTGTTGAGTAGTGAAGTGCTGTGTTGTGTAGTGTATTGTTATGTAGTGTAGTGTTGTGTAGTGTAGTGTTGTGTAGTGTAGTGCCGTGTTGTGTAGTGGTTTGTTGCGTAGTGCTGTGTTGTGTAGTGTAGTTTATTGTAGTGCAATCCTCTGTTGTGTAGTGTTGTGTAGTGAAGTGCTATCTTGTGTAGTGTAGTGCTGTGTTGTGTGGTGTAGTTTGTAGTGTAGTGTAATGTTGTGTAGTATAGGGCTCTGTTGTGTAGTGTAATGCCATGTTGTGTAGTGTAGTGCTGTGATGAGTAGTGCAGTGTAGTGTAGTGTTGTGCTTTGTTGTATAGATTAGTGCTGTGTAGCATTGTATAGTGTAGTGTTGTGTAGTGTAGTGCAGTGTTGTGTAGCGTAGTGTAGCATTGTGTTGTGTAGTGTAGTGTTGTGTTGTGTAATGTTGTGTAGTATAGTGCTGTGTTGTGTAGTGTAGTGTAGTGCCGTGTTGTGTAGTGTAATGTAGTGCTGTGATGTGTAGTGCAGTGTAGTGTAGTGTTGTGAAGTGTTGTGCTGTGTTGTATAGTTTAGTGCTGTGTAGTGTAGTGCTGCATTGTATGGTGTTGTGTAGTGTAGTGTGTTGTGTAGTGATATGTTGTGCAGTGTAGTATTGTGCTGTGTTGTGTAGTGTAGTGCTATGTAGCATTGTATAGTGTAGTGTTGTATAGTGCAGTGTTGTGAAGTATATTGAAGCATTGTGTAATTCAGTATTGTGTAGAGTCGTGCTGTGTTATGCAGTGAAATGCTGAGTTGTGTAGTGTAATGCTGTGTTGTGTAGTGTAATGCTGTGTAGTGTAGTGAAGTGACATGTTTGGTAGTGAAGTGTTATGTTGTATATTTTCGTGTTATATAATGTACTGCTGTGTGGTATGGTCCTGTGTTGGGTGGTGTAGTGCTGTTGTGTAGTGCTGTGCTTTGCTATGAAGTTTTGTGGTGTGCAGTGTATTTTAGTGGTGTGTTGTGGAATAATGTGCAGTGTAATGCTGTGTTGTTTAGTTCTGTGCTGTGTTTTGTAGGTTAGTGCTGTGTTTCTTAGAGTAGTGTTGCGTTTCGTAGTGTAGCACTGTGTTGTGACCCGGTGATAGTTTATATACTGAAGATAGTGAATTGCTGATCGTGATAAATAGTGAAGATAGTGAACTAGTGATAGTTATTATTAATGCAGATTTTAAGTGCAAGCATTTGCTTCATTTGTTGACGGTGGTCAGACAAACCTTGCTGTTTGAGCCAGCAAGTTGCCAACTGAACTTCCAGACACTTACACTGTTGACATTTACACTGTTGACACTTTATTAGAAACTGAAATTACCACCAAAGGTTCTCAATGGAACGACTGGTAAAGGTTCCCAGAGAAACGACTGGTGAAGGTTCCCAAAGGAACGACTGGTGAAGGTTCCCAGAGGAACGACTGGTCAGGGTTCCCACAACGACTGGTGAAGTTTTCAGAGGAACGACTGGTGAAGGTTCCAAGAGGAACGATTTGTGAAGGTTCCCAGAGGATCGACTGGTGAAGGTTCCCAGAAGAACGACTGGTGAAGGTTCCCAGAGGAACGACTGGTGAAGGTTCCAAGAGGAACGACTGGTGAAGGTTCCCAGAGGATCGACTGGTGAAGGTTCCCAGAAGAACGACTGGTGAAGGTTCCCAGAAGAACGATTGGTGAAGGTTCCCAGAGGAATGACTGGTGAAGGTTCCCAGAGGAACGACTGGTGAAGGTTCCCAGAGGAACGACTGTTGAAGGTTCTCAGAAGAACGACTGGTGAAGGTTCCCAGAGGTACGACTGGTGAAGGTTCCCAGAGGATCGACTGGTGAAGGTTCCCAGAGGAACGACTGTTGAAGGTTCCCAGAAGAACGACTGGTGAAGGTTCTCAGAAGAACGACTGGTGAAGGTTCCCAGAGGAATGACTGGTGAAGGTTCTCAGAAGAACGACTGGTGAAGGTTCCCAGAGGAATGACTGGTGAAGGTTCTCAGAAGAACGACTGGTGAAGGTTCCCAGAGGAACGACTGGTGAAGGTTCCCAGAGGAATGACTGGTGAAGGTTCCCAGAGGAACGACTGGTGAAGGTTCCCAGAGGAACGACTGTTGAAGGTTCTCAGAAGAACGACTGGTGAAGGTTCCCAGAGGTACGACTGGTGAAGGTTCCCAGAGGATCGACTGGTGAAGGTTCACAGAGGAACGACTGGTGAAGGTTCCCAGAGGAACGACTGTTGAAGGTTCTCAGAAGAACGACTGGTGAAGGTTCCCAGAGGAACGACTGGTGAAGGTTCCCAGAGGAACGACAGGTGAAGGTTCCCAGAGGAACGACTGGTGAAGGTTCCCAGAGGAATGACTGGTGAAGGTTCCCAGAGGAACGACTGGTGAAGGTTCACAGAGGAACGACTGGTGAAGGTTCCAAGAGAAACGACTGGTGAAGGTTCCCAGAGGAACGACTGGTGAAGGTTCACAGGGGAACTACCAGTGAAGGTTCACAGGGGAACTAACAGTGAAGGTTCACAGGGGAACTACCAGTGAAGGTTCACAGGGGAACTATTAGTGAAGGTTCACAGAGAAGCTACCAGTGAAGGTTCACAGGGGAACTACCAGTGAAGGTTCACAGAGGAACAACCAGTGAAGGTTCACAGAGGAACTACCAGTGAAGGTTCACAGGGGAACTACCAGTAAAGGTTCATAGGGGAACTACCAGTGAAGGTTCACAGAGGAACTACCAGTGAAGGTTCATAGGGGAACTACCAGTGAAGGTTCACAGAGGAACTACCAGTGAAGGTTCACAGGGGAACTACCAGTGAAGGTTCACAGAGGAACTACCAGTGAAGATTCACACAGGAACTACCAGTGAAGGTTCACAGGGGAAATACCAGTGAAGGTTTACAGGGGAACTACCAGTGAAGGTTCGCAGAGGAACTACCAGTGAAGGTTCACAGGGGAACTACCAGTGAAGGTTCACAGAGGAACTACCAGTGAAGGTTCACAGGGGAACTACCAGTGAAGGTTCACAGAGGAACTACCAGTGAAGATTCACACAGGAACTACCAGTGAAGGTTCACAGGGGAACTACCAGTGAGGGTTTACAGGGGAACTACCAGTGAAGGTTCGCAGAGGAACTACCAGTGAAGATTCACAGGGGAACTACCAGTGAAGGTTCACAGAGAAACTACCAGTGAAGGTTCACAGAGGAACTACCAGTGAAGGTTCTCAGGGGAACTACCAGTGAAGGTTCACAGGGGAACTACCAGTGAAAGTTCACAGAGGAACTACCAGTGAAGGTTCACAGGGGAACTACCAGTGAAGGTTCACAGAGGATCTACCAGTGAAGGTTCACAGAGAAGCTACCAGTGAAGGTTCACAGAGGAACTACCAGTGAAGGTTCACAGAGGAACTACTAGTGAAGGTTCACAGATAAGCTACCAGTGAAGGTTCACAGATGAACAACCAGTCAAGGTTCACAGAGGAACTACAAGTGAAGGTTCATAGGGGAACTACCAGTGAAGGTTCACAGGGGAAATACCAATGAAGGTTCACAGAGGAACTACCAGTGAAGGTTCACAGGGGAACTAACAGTGAAGGTTCACAGAGGAACTACCAGTGAAGGTTCACAGAGGAACTACAAGTGAAGGTTCACAGGGGAACTACCAGTGAAGGTTCACAGGGGAACTAAAAGTGAAGATTAACAGAGGAACTACCAGTGAAGGTTCACAGGGGAACTACCAGTGAAGGTTCACAGGGGAACTACCAGTGAAGGTTCACAGAGGAACTACCAGTGAAGGTTCACAGGGGAACTACCAGTGAAGGTTCACAGGGGAACTACCAGTGAAGGTTCACAGAGGAACTACCAGTGAAGGTTCACAGAGGAACTACCAGTGAAGGTTCACAGGGGAACTACTAGTGAAGGTTCACAGGGGAACTACCAGTGAAGGTTCACAGGGGAACTACCAGTGAAGGTTCACAGGGGAACTACCAGTGAGGGTTCACAGAGGAACTACCAGTGAAGGTTCACAGGGGAACTACCAGTGAAGGTTCACAGGGGAACTACCAGTGAATGTTCACAGGGGAACTACCAGTTAAGGTTCACAGGGGAACTACCAGTGAAGGTTCACAGAGGAACTACCAGTGAAGGTTCACAGAGGAACTACTAGTGAAAGTTCACAGAGGAACTACCAGTGAAGGTTCACAGAGGAACTACTAGTGAAAGTTCACAGAGGAACTACCAGTGAAGGTTCACAGAGGAACTACCAGTGAAGGTTCACAGGGGTACTACTAGTGAAAGTTCACAGAGGAACTACCAGTGAAGGTTCACAGAGGAACTACCAGTGAAGGTTCACAGGGGAACTACCAGTGAAGGTTCACAGGGGAACTACCAGTGAAGGTACACAGGGGAACTACTAGTGAAGGTTCACAGGGGAACTACCAGTGAAGGTTCACAGGGGAACTAACAGTGAAGGTTCACAGTGAAACTACCAGTGAAGGTTCACAGAGAATCTACCTTTGAAGGTTCACAGAGGAACTAACAGTGAAGGTTCACAGGGGAACTACCAGTGAAGGTTCACAGGGGAACTACCAGTGAAGGTACACAGGGGAACTACTAGTGAAGGTTCACAGGGGAACTAACAGTGAAGGTTCACAATGAAACTACCAGTGAAGGTTCACAGAGAATCTTACCTTTGAATGTTCACAGAGAAACTACCAGTGAAGGTTCACAGAAGAACTACCAGTGGTTTTGAATCATATGCCAAACTGCGGCAGGCTGAGTGTATAAAGTGACATGTACATTGTGTCGCATCTGAGGCAGGGCAGTGTGTCGTGGCGTCAAATCCCACATGAGCTGGGCAGCCTGGTTCACAAGCCATGTTTCTTTCCCAGCCCGGGCACGTCAGTGAGCCTCAAGTAGGGATTCAGGCTATTTCATTCTACTCCTGTATGTTCTGACCTCACAAGCGATTTTCATATTAATGCACCACGCAGAAACAAGTGGGAATATAGTTGAAATAGCTTGAATAAATGCTTGAGGATCATTGACGTGCCCGGGCTGGGAAAGAAACATGGCTTGTGAACCAGGCTTCCCAGCTTTTGTGGCATTTGTGGCTGAGTGGATAAGAGCGTTGCCTGGGAATCTTGAACATCTCAGTAGCATTATCGAGTCCTGCTGACTGCGTTCTCTCTCTCTCTCTCTCTCTCTCTCTCTATATATATATATATATATATATATATATATATATATATATATATATATATATATATATATATATATATATATATATATATATATTATATATATATATATATATATATATATATATATATATATATATATATATATATATATATATATATATATATATATATATATATATATATATATATATATATATATATATATATATATATATATATATATATATATATATATATATGTGTGTGTGTGTGTGTGTGTGTGTGTGTGTGTGTGTGTGTGTGTGTGTGTGTGTGTGTGTGTGTGTGTGTGTGTGTGTGTGTGTGTGTGTGTGTGTACTCACATAATTGTACTCACCTAATTGTGGTTGCAGGGGTCGACACTCAGCTCCTGGCCCCGCCTCTTCACTGTGTGTGTGTGTGTGTGTACTCACCTCACTTTTTTGTGGCTGCATTGGTCGAGTCATAGCTCCTGGCTCAGTATTTTCCCTGATTGCTACTAGGTCCTCTCTCTCCCTCCTCCTTGAGCTTTATCAAACCTCTTCTTAAAACTATGTATGGTTCTTGCCTCCACTACGTCACTTTCCAGTCTGTTCCACTTCCTGTTAACTCTATGACTCATCTGAGTCTTCAACTTCCAATTGTGACCCCTTGTTTTTGTGTCCCATCTCTGGAGCTTCCTGTCTCTGTCCACCTTGTCAATTCCTTGTAGTATTTTGTATGTCGTTATTGTGTCTCCTCTACCCCTCCTCTCCTCCAGTGTCGTCAGGCCAATTTCCCTTAACCTTACTTCGTAGGACATTCCCCTTACCTTTGTCTTGTTGTAAACCTTTGTACTTTCTCTAATTTCTTGACGTGCTTAACCAGGTGTGGGTTCCAAGCTGGTGCTGCATACTCTAGTATGGGCCTGATGTACATGGTATACAGAGTTTTGAACGATTCCTTACTGATGTATCGGAACGCTATTCTTAGGTTTGCCAGGAGCCCATATGCTGCAACAGTTATCTGGTTGATGAGTGCCTGAGGAGATGTGCTCGGTATTATACTCACTCTAAGATCCTTTTCTTTGAGTAAGGTTTGCAGTCTTTGATCACCTAGCCTATACTCAGCCTATACAAATATGTAACAAAACACAAAGAAAATAGGAAATAAACCCTGAGTGCTTTTCATGCTTAGAGACATATTTTTAGAGAAATAGGCAGGAGAATAGGCAGGAGAGGTGCAGCAGTCGTAGGTGGTGTCACATTTGACCAACGTGGAAGTAGGTCGTGCCCAAGGGTTAGGCAAGTGAAGATTTCCCTACGACTGTGACACCAACTATGACTGCTGCACCTCTCCTGCCTACGGTATATAAGCCACCTCTCCGCACATATGCTGTTTTCTTTTCAAGATTGATGGACTGACAACATCGACTCAAGGTTGAGGGACTGACAACCTGAAACTTCTCCTGTTCTTCACGATTCTCCTTTGTATGGACTGATGAAGCCACTGTGTGGCGAAACGTTTCCTCAATAAAGATACCCAAGTGTTGCATATGTGTCTAATTTATCAACTTGTCGGTTCTGAGAACCATTCATCTACATTCAAGTCAAATTGTTCCTAAGACAAAGAACACACTTTATATCTTTGTGAAAAATATTTTTACTTTTTAAGGTTATGAACAATATTCTGGACTTCAAAATTGTCAAGGTTATAGATACCAGATCTCAAATTTGAAATATGTTGTGCATCATGCCTAAAAAGAGATGATTCTTCATTATTTTGTTGAACTGTTAAATTAAAGAGAAGTAATTCTTTGGCATTAGTCCCATCTATCCAATGTCTTGCATCTTTCCCTTGAATGAACAAAGCACTGGACTCTTGTGCAGCAGTTACTTTATGTTTATGTTCTTTAACTCTGGTCTCAAGGAAGATGTGCTTTGTCTGTAGCCTTATTATGATAGTCCTTATGACTTTCTACCTAAATTAAAGTCAATGGTCTCTTATATTAACATCACTTTGGAAAGTGAGCTAAATGGAATAATTCCATTCCTGGATATACATATTCACAGATCTGGTAGAACATTTAGGTTCAATATTTATTGCAAACTTATTAACATATGTTCATATATAATACTATTTAAATCACTAAACACATATTAAACAAAATATATTTACTTCAATGTTTTTGAGAGCTCAGGATTTGTTGGCCCAAATTCTATGATGGGGATATAATAATCTTTAATATTTCTTTAAACTTACAACATTCACGAATATTTATTGATAAAATTAAAAATACATTCTTCAAGGCTGAGCCAAATACTAAGTATAACTTGAGAATTTGTTAGTTTTAACAAATAATGAAAATCTCTCTCACCTCCTAGAGTTCTCGAATACTGTAATGTTATAGTTGTCTTTATATGTGACCATACCCATAACAAAAATTTATTAAAACTTTTCCCAAGGATTCTTTGGGTTGTGTGTCCTTCATCCCTTGTAAAAGTTGTGATAACTTTCATTTAGAAGAAACTGGCAAATATCTCGAGACCAGAGACAACATGAAGATGCAATAACTGCAGGAGAAGAGTCCAGTGTTTTGTTCACTCAGGTGAGAGATACAGGACATTAGGTAGATTGAAATAATGCCAAAGAATTGCTTCTTTGTAATTCTATAGTTCAACAAAATATTATAGAAACATATCTTACTACTTAGGTAGTAGGTTGGTAGACAGCAACCACCCAGGGAGGTACTACCGTCCTGCCAGGTGACTGTGAAACTGAAACCTGAAACTGTTTTACATGATGGTAGGATTGCTGGTGTCTTTTTTCTGTCTCATAAACACGCTGGATAACAGGTATATCTAGCTACTTCTACTTACAAGTAGGTTACACTACACAGGCATGCACATGCATATATATACATACACACATCTATGTTTTTCTTCTTTTTCTTAATAGCTCTTGCTCTTCTTTATTTCCTCTATTGTCAATGGGGAAGTGGAAAAGAATTCTTCCTCCGTAAGCCATGCGTGTCGTATAAGGCGACTAAAATGCCAGGAGCAATGGGCTAGTAACCCCTTCTCCTGTACACATTTACTAAAAAAACGAATAAGAAAAGCTTTATAAAACTGGGATGTTTGAATGTGCGTGGATGTAGTGCGGATGATAAGAAAGAGATGATTGCTGATGTTATGAATGAAAAGAAGTTGGATGTCCTGGCCCTAAGTGAAACAAAGCTGAAGGGGGTAGGCGAGTTTCAGTGGGGAGAAATAAATGGGATTAAGTCAGGAGTATCTGAGAGAGTTAGAGCTAAGAAAGGGGTAGCAATAATGTTGAAGGACCAGTTATGGAAGGAGAAGAGGGAATATAAATGTGTAAATTCAAGGATTATGTGGATTAAAATAAGGGTCGGATGCGAAAAGTGGGTTATAATAAGCGTGTATGCACCTGGAGAAGAGAGGAGTGTAGAGGAGAGAGAGAGATTTTGGGAGATGTTAAGCGAATGTATAGGAATTTTTGAACCAAGTGAGAGAGTAATTGTAGTAGGGGACCTAAATGCTAAAGTAGGAGAAACATGTAGAGAGGGTGTGGTAGGTAAGTTTGGGGTGCCAGGTGTAAATGAAAATGGGAACCCTTTGATTGAACTTTGTATAGAAAGGGGTTTAGTTATAGGTAATAAATATTTTAAGAAAAAGAGGATAAATAAGTATACAAGATATGATGTAGGGCGTAATGACAGTAGTTTGTTAGACTATGTATTGGTAGATAAAAGACTGTTGAGTAGACTTCAGGATGTACATGTTTATAGAGGGGCCACAGATATATCAGATCACTTTTTAGTTATAGCTACAGTGGGAGTAAAAGGTAGATGGGATACAAGGAAAATAGAAGCAGTAAGTAAGAGAGAGGTGAAGGTATATAAACTAAAAGAGGAGGCAGTTAGGGTAAGATATAAACAACTATTGGAGGATAGATGGGCTAGTGAGAGTGTAGGCAATGGGGTCGAAGATGTATGGAGTAGGTTAAAGAATGTAGTGTTAGAGTGTTCAGCAGAAGTTTGTGGTTACAGGAAAGTGGGTGCGGAAGGGAAGAAGAGCGATTGGTGGAATGATGATGTAAAGAGAGTAGTAAGGGAGAAAAAGTTGGCATATGAGAGGTTTTTACAAAGTAGAAGTGATGCAAGGAGGGAAGAGTATATGAAGAAAAAAAGAGAGGTTAAGAGAGTGGTCAAGCAATGTAAAAAGAGAGAATGGGTGAGATGTTATCAACAAATTTTGTTGAAAATAAGAAAAAGTTTTGGAGTGAGATTAATAAGTTGAGGAAGCCTAGGGAACAATTGGATTTGACAGTTAAAAATAGGAGAGGAGAGTTATTAAATGGAGAGTTAGAGGTATCGGGAAGATGGAGGGAATATTTTAAGGAGTTGTTAAATGTTGATGAAGACAGGGAAGCTGTGATTTCGTGTATAGGGCAAGGAGGAATAACATCTTGTAGGAGTGTGGAAGAGCCAGTTGTGGGTGTAGGGGAAGTTCGTGAGGCAGTGGGTAGAATGAAAGGGGGTAAGGTAGCTGGGATTGATGGGATAAAGGTAGAAATGTTAAAAGCAGGCGGAGACATAGTTTTGGAGTGGTTGGTGCTATTATTTAATACATGTATGGAAGAGGGTACGGTACCTAGGGACTGGCAGAGAGTGTGTATTGTTCCTTTGTATAAAGGCAAAGGGGACGAAATAGAATGCAAAAATTATAGGGGAATAAGTCTGTTGAGTATACCAGGTAAAGTGTATGGTAGAGTTATTATTGAAAGAATTAAGAGTAAGACGGAGAGCAGAATAGCAGATGAACAAGGTGGCTTTAGGAAAGGTAGGGGGTATGTAGACCAAGTGTTTGCAGTAAAACATATAGGTGAACAGTATTTGGATAAGGGTAAAGAGGTTTTTGTGACATTTATGGATTTGGAAAATTCGTATGATAGGGTGGATAGGGGGGCAATGTGGCAGATGTTGCAGGTGTATGGAATAGGAGGTATGTTACTGAAAGCAGTGAAGAGCTTTTATGAGGATAGTGAGGCTCAGGTTAGAGTGTGTAGGAGAGAGGGAGATTATTTCTCGGTAAAAGTAGGCCTTAGACAGGGATGTGTGATGTCACCATGGTTGTTCAATATATTTATAGATGGGCTTGTAAGAGAAGTGAATGCGAGGGTCTTGGAAAGAGGTGTGGGGGTTAAAAGACAAGAATCAAATACAAAGTGGGAGTTGTCACAGTTGCTTTTTGCTGATGACACTGTGCTTTTGGGAGATTCTGAAGAGAAGTTGCAGAGGTTGGTGGATGAATTTGGTAAGGTATGTAATAGAAGAAAATTGAAAGTGAATATAGGAAAGAGTAAGGTGATGAGGATAACAAAAAGATTAGGTGACGAAAGATAGGATATCAGATTGGAGGGAGAGAGTATGGAGGAGGTGAATGTATTTAGATATTTGGGAGTGGACATGTCAGCAGATGGGTCTATGAAGGATGAGGTGAATCATAGAATTGATGAGGGGAAAAGAGTGAGTGGTGCACTTCGGAGTCTGTGGAGACAAAGAACTTTGTCCATGGAAGTTAAGAGGGGAATGTATGAGAGTATAGTTATAACAACACTCTTATATGGGTGCGAAGCATGGGTGATGAATGTCGCAATGAGGAGAAGGCTGGAGGCAGTGGAGATGTCATGTCTGAGGTCAATGTGTGGTGTGAATATAATGCAGAGAATTCGGAGTTTGGAAATTAGGAGGAGGTGCGGGATTACCAAAACTATTATCCAGAGGGCTGAGGAGGGGTTGTTGAGGTGGTTCGGACATGTAGAGAGAATGGAACGAAACAGAATGACTTCGAGAGTGTATAAATCTGTAGTGGAGGGAAGGCGGGGTAGGGGTCGGCCTAGGAAAGGTTGGAGGGAGGGGGTAAAAGAGGTTTTGTGTGCGAGGGGCTTGGATTTGCAGCAAGCATGCGTGTGCGTATTTGATAGGAGTGAATGGAGACAAATGGTTTTTAATACTTGACGTGCTGTTGGAGTGTGAGCAAAGTAACATTTATGAAGGGATTCAGGGAAACCGGCAGGACGGACTTGAGTCCTGGACATGGGAAGTACAGTGTCTGTACTCTGAAGGAAGGGTGTTAATGTTGCAGTTTTATAACTGTAGTGTAAAGCACCCCTCTGGCAAGACAGTGATGGAGTGAATGATGACGAAAGTTTTTCTTTTTCGGGCCACCCTGCATTGGTGGGAATCGGCCGATGTGTTATAATAAATATATATAAAATATATATATATATATATATATATATATATATATATATATATATATATATATATATATATATATATATATATGGGATGGGGTCCACCTCTGGTACAAATTGTGGGACCCATAGCCTCGGAGAAGTGGATAAAAAGGCTTCAAGGAAGAATATTTGGATTTCTTCCTGATGCCATTTGAATATTCCACTTCTCCTACCACCCCATCTTTTTTTTTTTTTTTTTTACCAATAGGCATATTTTATTACACAATATGGTACAAAAGATTTAAGAGATACATTGTTGATATAAAGATGGCACATACAGTACACGATGTGAGAGATACATGTCTAGTACATATTGTTACATGTTTGTCACTGATTATAATGCGAAAATCTCATCCAGCTCCTCAGAGCTGGGGCGTGTGCCCAGAATACAGCATGCATTACCCCTCTGAACAGCAGCGCTGAGTCGCTGGAACAGAAAACTAGCTGCCCTGGGATCCCTAGTTACCCTGTTGAGTCTTTTGCCCAGCTCCTTGAGGAACTTAGATGCACTCTTTCCCCATGAGCCAAGGGTCTCTGAGCCTATGGGAACAAACATATAATGATGGGCAAGTTCTCCATATTTTCTCGACTTCTGGGACTCCCTGAAGGTGGCAGCTGCACCTCCTTCCTCCCTGGTGTATTGGAGATAGGTATCAGCCAAGGTAGATGCACATGTGTAGTCCCACACCACCTGCTTGCCGTCTGTCCATGCTTGAAGGGTGATACCATCTGGACGCTTTTGGCTGCCATCAGATCTGCATAGTTGGGGTGGTTCCCTTACTGCTGGGCATCCGGCTGTTGTGAGGCTCCTCTTGATAATGTTATTAACCTCTTCATGTCTTGCAATCTTTCCCTCGGATTTACGACACACAAGACCATGGTACCCGAATCGGTCTGCTGCTTCACTGCCACAAATACACCTGTGTTCGGCGAGAATAGGGCGGCAAGAATATATATATATATATATATATATATATATATATATATATATATATATATATATATATATATATATATATATATATAAATTTTTTGCCAAAAGTTTTGAAACCCCCTTTCTTTAAATTTTTCAAAAAAAAGAAGAAAAAAAATTTATAAAACTGGGTTGTTTAAAGGGGTGGGTGAAAAGGATGATAAAAAAAGATGATTGCTGATGTTATGAATGAAAAGAATTTGGGGTGTCCGGCCCAAGGGAAAAAAAGCTGAAGGGGTAGGGGGTTTCAGGGGGAGAAAAAATGGGGGGGTCAGGGGGATCTGGGGGGTTAGAGCTAAGGGGGAAAGGGGGGGGGAATAATGTTGAAGGATCAGTTATGGAAGGAGAAGAGGGAATATAAATGTGTAAACAAGGGTTTAAAGGGTTAAAAAAAGGGTCGGGTGGAAAAGGGGGCATAATAAGCGGGATGCACCTGGAGAAGAGAGGGGGGTAGAGGGGGGAGAGAGATTTTGGGAGATAGAAAGGGAAAGTAAGGAACTTTTTAACCAAGGGAGAGATAATTGTGGTAGGGGGCCCCAAATTTCTAAAGTAGGAGAAACATGTAGAGAGGGGTGGGATGTAAGTTTGGGGTGCCAGGGGAAAAGATAATGGAAAACCCTTTTTTTTTAACTTTTTATAGAAAGGGGTTTTAAAATTTTTGGGAAAAATTTTAAGAAAAAAGGATAAATAAATACAAGATATGATGTAGGGGTGATGACAGTAGTTTGTTGGGCTATGATTGGTAGATAAAAGACTGTTTTAAATTTTTGGGGGGGACATTTTTTAAGGGGAAAAATATATCAGATCACTTTTTATTATAGCTACAGTGGGGGAAAAAGGGGGGGGTACAAGGAAAATAGAAGCAGGAAAAGAGAGGTGAAGGTTTATAAACTAAAAGAGGGGGCATTTGGAAAAATATAAACAACTTTGGGGGGTAGATG
>WNWK01030770.1:0-23247 GCA_009830355.1 Cherax destructor
GGACTCCACCAAGTGCGTGCAGCCTGGACTCCACCAAGTGCGTGCAGCCTGGACTCCACCAAGTGCGTAAGTCTGGACTCCACCAAGTGCGTGCAGCCTGGACTCCACCAAGTGCGTGCAGCCTGGACTCCACCAAGTGCGTGCAGCCTGGACTCCACCAAGTGCGTGCAGCCTGGACTCCACCAAGTGCGTGCAGCCTGGACTCCACCAAGTGCGTGCAGCCTGGACTCCACCAAGTGCGTGCAGCCTGGACTCTCCAACATGGTGAGGAATTTTCCATCTTTTTATTATTTAATTACATTTTTAGATGAAAGTGTTACAGTTTGCTAATAAATTCAGTTACGTTTTCTCAATTCATTGAAATATTGAGTAAGAGTCTATTGTATGAGTTACTGAGTCCGGGATCATCAGTCCTATTGTTCCATCTCAGATCACGTCTCCTAAATTGGGAATGAAATATTATGGATTTGAAAGTAAAGTTATATATGTTCTTTGAAAGCAGGTCTTTATTTTACAAGATTTAACTGCCATCTTGCATATTCATAAGTAAAAAAAAAACAGTGATTAGTAATTATGCTAAAGTAAAAAATGTTTTAAGAGGTTTCCGTTTCACAGGTATGAAAGGACGCTGAGGGAGGTGAAGGTAAGAGTGAGGTGGATGTGCTTAATATACTGAACACTTGGTATATCCCTGGGACGTAAGATGCTTCAGTGAGTCTCCATTCCTACGTGTGCTTCGTGTTATCCTAGTGATGGATTCACTCGTCCTAGGAGATGTGGAGGGTTAGCACTCGATCCCTGGGTAGGGTGCTCTGCCAGCACTCCACCACACCCTACTCCACCTCAACCACCCACTACATCCTGCACCACCACCCACCAAACCACCACCCACCACACCCTACATCACCACCCACCAAACCCTACACCACCACCCGCCACACCTTACACCACCACCCACCACACCCTACACCACCACCCACCCACCACACCCTACTCACTCACCACACCTACTCCACCCACCACACCCTACTCCACCACCCACCACACCCTACACCACCACCCACCATACCCTACTCGACCACAACCCTACACCACCACCCACAACACCCTACTTCACCACAACACCCTACACCACCAAACATCCCACCACAACCACCCACCCACCACCCACAGCCACCCCACCCCTACACCACACCCACCACTCCACCACCCACCTCTCCACCACCCACCTCACCCCACTTGATAACCCACCTCACCCCACTCTCTCTCACACAAACATACACACAACACACACACAACACACACACACACAACACACACAACACACACACACACACAGCATACACACACACACACACACAGCATACACACACACACACACACACACAACACACACACACACACACAGCACACACACAGCACACACACACAGCACACACACACACAGCACACACACAGCACACACACACACACACACACACACACACACACGCACACACACACACACACACACACACACACACACATACACGCACGCATATACAACAGGCCTAGTGTCTAATCGACATGTGCCTAGGACAAAATGGTAACTAACGTGTGTAGTTTGCAAGGTGATGGAATGTCTAGTTAATAGACGTTTGATGTGGTATTTAGAGACGCACAATAGTCTCTCCACTAGTCAATATGGCTTTCGTAAGGGCTGTTCTGCCATTGACCCTTACTGCGCTTGGATACGTATATTCGTAATGCCTTTGCTAATAACTACTCGGTTATCGCCATCTATTTTGACCTTGAGAAGGCTTATGACACAACTTGGAGGTATAATATCTTGGCCCAGGCCCACTCCTTAGGCCTCCGTGGCAATCTACCATTTTTCCTTAAGGCCTTCTTAACTGAAAGCTGAAGGTGTCCCCCAGGGTTGTGTTCTGAGCACAACACTCTTTCTGCTTGCTATAAATAATCTGGCATCTGTTCTCCCATCCAATATTTGGTCATCGCTCTATGTGGATGACTTTGCTATAGCTTGTGCAGGTGCTGACTGTCACCTCATTGCAGTTTCCCTCCAGCATGCCATCAACCAGGTTTCTGATTGGGCCACCACTCACGGGATTAAATTTTCTAGTGGCAAAACTCACCAAATTACGTTTACTAGACGTTCAGTGGTCTCTGATCATCCATTGTACCTATACGGCTCACTTATCCCAGAACGTGATACAGTCAGGTTTCTCGGCCTCCTGTTTGACCGTCGATTGTCCTGGAAACCTCACATTACCTCTCTGAAGGCAACTTATATTCGGCAGCCTTCCTGTAACTCTTTCCAGCCTTAATCCCATCCCTCACCAGGGATTGCGTTTATGCCTTGGTGCTTTCGTTCTTCCCGGTTGAGAGCCTCTATGTAGAAGCGAACATTCCATCCTTGTCCGATCGTCGTGATGCACATTGCATTCGCTATTATGTTCGCTCTCATGACCTCCGCAATCCTTCCATGTATAGGATTGTCACAGATGTTAGTAGACGCTCTTTATTTGTTCGTCGACCCTGTTTACTTCGTCCCTTTTCTCTTCATCTACATTCGCTCTTGTCTTCCCTTCAGCTACCACCTTTTTATGTTCATGTGGCATCTCCCTTTCCCCTACCCCCTTGGGAAGTTCCTGCTGTCCGTGTCTGTTCTTTTCCTCTACTTTACGCGAAAGCCCAACTACCTTTGGCGGCTTCTCTTCTCGCTCTCTTTTTCTAGACTACTTCCGTTCTCATTCCCATGCTATCGCAGTATACACCGATGGTTCAAAGTCATCTGACGGCGTCGGATTCGCAGCAGTGTTTCCGGACAGCGTCGTGCGAGGGCATCTATTACCCTCGGCTAGCATATTTATTGCTGAATTGTATGCCATTCTTGTGGAACTTATCCGTATTGCATCTATGCCTGAGTCACCATTTGTGGTCGTTTCAGACTCCCTTAGTGCTTTACAGGCTATCCGAAAATTTGATACACCTCACCCCCTAGTTCTTCTTATCCACCTTTGGTTACGCTGTATCTCTAGCAAGCACAAAGATATTGTTTTTTGTTGGGTCCCTGGTCATGTTGATGTACAGGGCAATGAACAGGCGGACACTGCTGCGCGGTCAGCAGTACATGACCTTCCAGTTTCATATAGAGGTGTTCCTTTCACGGACTATTTTGCGGTCATTGCTACCCACCTTCGCACCCGTTGGCAACAACGCTGGTCTGACCTGCTTAATAACAAACTTCATTCTATTAAACCGAGTATAGGTTTCTGGCCTTCTTCTTGTCACCAATGTCGAGGTTGGGAGACTACACTCTCCCGTCTTCGCATCGGCCACACTCGTCTTACTCATGGGTATCTCATGGAGAGGCTCCCTGCCCCTCTCTGTGAGCATTGTCAGGTTCCAGTGTCTGTTCGACATATCCTGTTGGACTGCCCACTCTATCAACGAACACGCAGAATTTACCTCCAGTGTCGTCTTCGTTCTACTGCCCTTTTTTACCTTCCCTTCTTGCTGATGGACCCTCCTTTAATCCTGACTCTCTCATTGACTTTTTGACAGTAACTGACTTACTACACAAACTCTGAAGATTATGCCATAGCACTCCCCTCAGTCCCTTCTACCTCAATCTCTTGCTACCCTCTATCCCTGCACTACCCACTGCCCTACTGCACTCCGTACCCTACTAATCATCCCTCTCCCTCTTACAACCCATTCTCCTGTATCCTGCCCTGCCCAGCTGAGTTGTATGACCCCTGTGATTTAGCGCTTCTTTTGATTATAATAATAATCCAGGTATACTCCAGGACATCTCCCACTGACTATCTGATCATAGTATCATCAAGGCACTCTTGTGTCATGTTGGTCAAAATATTTCATTTCATGTTCTGAAGAGTGGTGCATACCTAGTCACGGTATGAAATACTGACCAGGCTCACAGTCTTTACCTTCTTACTTATATAGATGTTATTTCTGTCACAATTCAAAAACACATTAATCTCAATTCTTGTAGTGGTGCCGTAGTTATGCCTCCTACTATTATTCAACGTGATGTGATTTCCCGACATTGTGGAACAACTTGGGCTTCAAGTCCTATTAATTGTCAAAGTGAACCCTTGTGTACTACCTGCTTGCTGGCAGTTTTAGTTTAGTTATTATGCACCCCATACCCACCCTGTGGGTGGTACTCAAAAGATTACAGAGGTACATAATGGGTCCAGGGACTGGGCCCCAAAGTTTTGAAAGCTGAACAAATTACAAAGGTAATGAATCATGTAAAGAAATTTACTTACATTTATACATGGTTACAATAATGAGTCATGTAAGTAAATTTACTTACGTTTATACATGGTTACAATCATGAACAAATTATAAAGTAATGAACAATTCACACACACACACACACGCCCCGGTGACCTGGTGGCTAAAGCTCTCGCTTCACGCACGGAAGGCCCGGGTTCGATTCCCGGTGGGGTGGAAACATTTCGACGTGTTTCCTTACACACACACACACACACACACACACACACACACACACACACACATACAACAGGCCTAGTGTTTAATTGGCATGTGCCTAGGACAAAATAGAAACTAACTAACACACACAGCTTTGAAGGCATGGACGAGATTGGAGAAAGGGATTACATAGTAGGTACAATTCAGTTGGGGAACATAAGGTAGTACAACCCACCACAGAACTGCAGGAGGCCAAGAGAGGAATATGAAGAGAGCAACAGAGCAATGGTGGACACACTGGCTGAGGTGGCAAGAATAACTCACTCGGGCAGAGCAAAGTTACTGGTTATGGGCGATTTCAACCACAGAGAGATCGACTGGGAAAACCTGGAGCCACATGGGGGCCCTGAAACATGGAGAGCCAAGATGATAGATGTGGTACTGGGAAACCTCATGCATCAACACGTCAGGAACTCTAACAGAGAGAGAGGAGAGGATGAACCAACAAGACTGGACCTTGTGTTCACCCTGAGCAGTTCAGACATTGAGGACATCACATACGAGAGGCCCCTGGGAGATAGTGATCACATGGTTCTGAGCTTTGAATACTTATTAGACTTACAAGTAGAGAGGGTAACAGAAGTTGAACAGAAAAAGCCAAACTATAAAAGGAGGGACTACACAGATATGAAGAACTTCCTGCAGGAGGTTCAATGGGACAGAGAATTGGTACGAAAGTCAGTAAACGAAATGATGGAATACGTAACAACTAAATGCAAGGAGGCAGAGGAAAGGTTTGTTATCAAGGGCAACAGAAATAATTGGAAGACCACAACGAGCCCTTGATTTACCCGAAGGTGTAGGGAGGCAAAAACTAAGCGCACTGGAGAATGGAAAAAATACAGAAGGCAAAGGACCCAGGAAATTAAGTTGATTAGTCGAATAGCCAGAAACGAGTATGCACAGATAAGGAGGGAGGCCCAGCAACAGTACGAAAACAACATAGCATAGAAAGTCAAGTCTGACCCAAAACTGCTGTATAGCCACATTAGGAGGAAGACAACAGTCAAAGACCAGGTGATCAGGCTGAGGAAAGAAGGTGGGGAACTCACAAGAAACGATCAAGAGGTATGTGAGGAACTCAACACGAGATTTAAGGAGACGCAAAGGACTCTGGGAAGACAGAACAGAGGGGGACACCAACAAGTGTTCGATGAAATACACACAACTGAGGAGGAGGTGAAGCTGCTAAGTGACCTTGATACCTCAAAGGCAGTGGAACCGGACAACATCTCTCCGTGGATTCTAAGAGAGGGAGCAGAGGCGCTGTGTGTGCCACTATCCACAATTTTCAACACATCCCTTGAAACTGGGCAACTACCTGAGGTATGGAAGACGACAAATGTAGTCCCCCTTTTTAAGAAAGGAGACAGAAACGAGGCACTAAACTATAGACCAGTGTCACTGACGTGTATAGTATGCAAAGTCATAGAGACGATTATCAGGAGAGTGGTAGAGCACCTGGAACAGAACAAGTTTATAAATGGCAACCAGCACGGATTCAAGGAAGGCAAATCCTGTGTCACAAACCTTTTGGAGTTTTATGACAAGGTAGCAGAAGTATGAAACGAGAGAGAGGGTGTGGGTTGATTGCATTTTCTTGGACTGCAAGAAGGCCTTCGACACAGTTCCTCACAAGAGATTAGTGCAGAAGCTAGAGGATCAGGCACGTATAACAGGAAGAGCACTGCAATGGATCAGAGAATACCTGACAGGGAGGCAACAACGAGTCATGGTACATGATGAAGTATCACAATGGGCGCCTGTAATGAGCGGGGTCCCACAGGGGTCAGTCTAGGACCAGTGCTATTTTTGGTATATGTTAATAACATGATGGAAGGGATAGACTCAGAAATGTCCCTGTTTGCAGATGATGTGAAGTTAATGAGGAGAATTAAATCAGATGAGGATCAGGCAGGACTACCAAGAGACCTGGACAGGCTGGACACGTGGTCCAGCAACTGGCTACTCGAATTTAACCCCGCCAAATGCAAAGTCATGAAGAACGGAGAAGGACAAAGAAGACCGCAGACGGAGTATAGGCTAGGTGGCCAAAGACTGCAAACCTCACGTCTCCGGAAGCACACATCAACCAGATAACTGGTGCAGCATATGGGCGCCTGGCAAACCTGAGAATAGCGTTCCGATACCTCAGTAAGGAATCGTTCAAGACTCTGTACACCGTGTACGTCAGACCCATATTAAGTATGCAGCACCAGTTTGGAACCCACACCTGGTCAAGCACGTCAAGAAATTATAGAAAGTGCAAAGGTTTGCACTCTGATGCCGATGAATGGCTCTTGATCCTGAGAATTAGAGCTATACTTTCATTGTTCGGATCACACCTGATAACTTCTCATTCCTAAGACGCTCTATTACCCTTTTAGATATACTTTTTACTTATGAATTATATAAAAATGCTGAAGTGACCTTCATCTACGAACTTGGAGTTATCCTCCCTCTCCTTGGATCAAACTTGATTCCTCCTATTCTTCAGATGCTGTGCATCTCAATTGTACTTCATATTGTAAATTGTTTACTGTAATTTTTTACCATCTAATCTGTTATAGCCTAATTAATCTTAAGTAATTTTAAGTAGGGCCATAATGCTCTGCATACAAGGGGCTTTTGACATGTACATCCCACTACCATAATTCCTTCTACAACTATGTATCATGTCTAAATAAAAATATTATTATTGTTATTATTATAAAGAGTTGAATACATCAGAGATGATCACTGGGGAGCAGCTGGCCTCCACACATCATCACTAACACTCACCAAGAGGAGACCAGGGGAGCGGCTGGCCTCCACACATCATCACTTACACTCACCAAGAGGAGACCAGGGGAGCGGCTGGCCTCCACACATCATTACTTACACTTACCAAGAGGAGACCTGGAGAGCGGCTGACCTCCACACATCATCACTAACACTCACCAAGAGGAGACCAGGGGAGCGGCTGGCCTCCACACATCATTACTTACACTTACCAAGAGGAGACCTGGGGAGCGGCTGGCCTCCACACATCATCACTCACACTTACCAAGAGGAGACCTGGGGAGCGGCTGGCCTCCACACATCATCACTCACACTTACCAAGAGGAGACCTGGGGAGCGGCTGGCCTCCACACATCAGAGATGGTCACTTACACTTACCAAGAGGAGACCTAGGGAGCGGCTGGCCTCCACACATCAGAGATGGTCACTTACACTTACCAAGAGGAGACCTGGGGAGCGGCTGGCCTCCACACATCAGAGATGGTCACTTACCAAGAGGAGACCTGGGGAGCGGCTGGCCTCCACCCGAGTTCGTTCATAAAGTCGTACATGACATAGTTTTGATTGATTCCTTCCGGAGTGAGACCAGTGCCAACCATAGTCACATTGGGGAACTTCCTGGCACCTTCATAGTTCTGACCACGAAAAGTTTCAATTAAGACCAATAATAATAATAACAATAATATTATTATTATTATTATTATTTTTCTACTTATATAATTTCTAATATTAACAATAATAATAATAATAATAATAATTATAATAATAATAATAATAATAATAATAATAATAATAATAATAATAATAATAATAATAAAATTAATAATAATAATAATAATAATAATAATAATAATAATAATAATAATAATAATTATAATAATAATAATAAAATTAATCATGGTAATAATAATAATAAGAAGAAGAAGAATTATAATAATAACAACAACAATACTAATAATAAGAAAAAAATTATAATAATAACAACAACAATAATAATAATAAACAATGCCACCAGCAGTTACAACTATAAATGGTAAAATTACCCTCTTGGTGGGTAATTACTAATATTAACTACAATATTTCTATGCCTTTGCTTGTGTGTGGCAAATTATAGAGTAAATACTATTGGAAATTAGTCAAAATTAAAACCTCTGTTCCTAGATGATATTACATTTGTTTATACTTTTAAGAAATTTGTAAAACATATTTTTCACTGTTGATATTCAACCCTTTTGATAACAAACAGCCTCCCATTCCTTAACTATCACTTAAGCTATTTCCTTGAGGGTATGCCAGGGCTCCTGAGGGTATGCCAGGGCTCCTGAGGGTATGCCAGGGCTCCTGAGGGTATGCCAGGGCTCCTGAGGGTATGCCAGGGCTCCTGAGGGTATGCCAGGGCTCCTGAGGGTATGCCAGGGCTCCACCCATCATATTCTGTCACTCCACTCACCTCCCTTCCTTCCTTTTGTTTAAACAAGTCAATTTTACAGACTAAGAACTGTTATAATACTTCGCTCATTTCTAAGCCCGGCCCTAAGATATGCTATCTCCACACTCCAGGATGCGACCCACAACAGTTGACTAATACTCAGGTAACTACTTACTACTAGATACATTTCCACCCGTGCCGGATATCGAAATAAGAACACTTAGCATGTGAGTCGAGTGTGATACCACCCGGGAACGTGGCACTTCCTTCATACTTTAAGGGGTTTGCTCACTCATCATTCATATGCCATCGCCATCACTTTTAGCAAGGTACACTGCTGAGTAAGCCCCAAGAATCCTTCACTATCACTCACTTTCACTTAGACTGCAGCTGGTGTAATCTTAATAGTCATTCACAATCACTCATCTTCAGCCAAACATAAATGTCTAAACCTTAATATTTCCTCAATTTTTTTCACCTTCAGCTTGGCATACGATGGATAGTTGTTAATATTGTCGACCATGACTCATGGATAGTTGTTAATATTGTCGACCATGACTCATGGATAGTTGTTAATATTGTCGACCATGACTCATGGATAGTTGTTAATATTGTCGACCATGACTCATGGATAGTTGTTAATATTGTCGACCATGACTCATGGATAGTTGTTAATATTGTCGACCATGACTCATGGATAGTTGTTAATATTGTCGACCATGACTCATGGATAGTTGTTAATATTGTCGACCATGACTCATGGATAGTTGTTAATATTGCCGACCATGACTCATGGATAGTTGTTAATATTGTCGACCATGACTCATGGATAGTTGTTAATATTGCCGACCATGACTCATGGATAGTTGTTAATATTGTCGACCATGACTCATGGATAGTTGTTAATATTGTCGACCATGACTCATGGATAGTTGTTAATATTGTCGACCATGACTTATGGATAGTTGTTAATATTGTCGACCATGACTCATGGATAGTTGTTAATATTGTCGACCATGACTCATGGATAGTTGTTAATATTGTCGACCATGACTCATGGATAGTTGTTAATATTGCCGACCATGACTCATGGATAGTTGTTAATATTGTCGACCATGACTCATGGATAGTTGTTAATATTGTCGACCATGACTCATGGATAGTTGTTAATATTGTCGACCATGACTTATGGATAGTTGTTAATATTGTCGACCATGACTCATGGATAGTTGTTAATATTGTCGACCATGACTCATGGATAGTTGTTAATATTGTCGACCATGACTCATGGATAGTTGTTAATATTGTCGACCATGACTCATGGATAGTTGTTAATATTGTCGACCATGACTCATAGATAGTTGTTAATATTGCCGACCATGACTCATGGATAGTTGTTAATATTGTCGACCATGACTCATGGATAGTTGTTAATATTGCCGACCATGACTCATGGATAGTTGTTAATATTGTCGACCATGACTCATGGATAGTTGTTAATATTGTTGACCATGACTCATGGATAGTTGTTAATATTGTCGACCATGACTCATGGATAGTTGTTAATATTGTCGACCATGACTCATGGATAGTTGTTAATATTGTCGACCATGACTCACCTTCAGCAAGACATCAACGTTGCCAAAGAGACCATTGACGCCGCCAAAGTTATGCAGCATACAGAAGATGAAGGGCTGGCCGAAGTAAGACTGTAGACGAGAGTATTGTGGTGCCACCTCTGATGCCAGGTCCAACACTAACAAGCGTCCCTGTACACAACACAATCATCAACACCCTGTACACAACACCATCATCAACACCATGTACACCATGATCAAGCACAAGAAACTAGAGAAATGAAGTTTGGCAAGGTCATCCACAATCGGTCTTCACAGAGGTTGAGAAATAGACTAACAACACTGAGAAAAAGCGAGGAGACTGATACACATACAAATATGGGAATGCAGTAGACAGGACATGTCGGAGGGAACACAGAAACAGGACACAATGAAGCTGAAGACTCATAGTCAAAGGATTAGGAAGCATTTCTCACCAGTAGCAGGAAGAAATGAGAAAGATTATGGGCAGAACATACATAGTTTTAAGACAAGATAACAGCTCATGGACAAGACAAGACCAGTACAGACACGAAGAGGCGGAGCGGGAGCTGAGTCCGACCTGCAACCACATTAGTACACTAGTGAGTACCATCATCAACACCTGTACACAAAACAATATCAACAACCTGTACACAACACAATATCAACACGTACACAACACAATGATCAACAACCTGTACACAACACCATGATCAACACCCTGTACACAACACAATGGTCAATATCCTGTACACAACACAATGGTCAACATTCTGTACACAACACAATCATCAACACCCTGTACACAACACCATCATCAACAACCTGTACACAACACAATCATCAACAACCTGTACACAACACAATCATCAACACCCTGTACACAACACAATGATCAACAACCTGTACACAACACCATGATCAACACCCTGTACACAACACCATGATCAACATCCTGTACACAACACCATGAGTCAACATCCTGTACACAACACAATCATCAACACCCTGTACACAACACCATGACAACTACCCTGTACACAACACATATCAACATCAACAACTGTCACACAACACAATCATCAACACCCTGTACACAACACAATGATCAACATCCTGTACACAACACCATGTCAACATCCTACTTACACAACACCATATCAACACCTGACACAACACTCAACCGACACAAACCACACATGACAAACATATCAACACCTGTACACAACACATGTCAACACCGTACACAACAATACACCAACACACAATGATCAACACTGTACAAACACCTGATCAACAACCTGTACACAAACATGATCAACACCTGTACAACACCATGATAACATCCTGTACACAACACATGATCAACATCCTGTACACAACACCATGATCAACACCTGTCACAACACCATGATCAACATCTGCACAACACCATGATCAACATCCTGTACACAACACCATGATCAACATTCACTGTACACCAACACATGATCAACACCTGTACACAAACCTGTCAACAACACAACACCATATCAACACCGTACACAACACCAATCAACCTGTAACAACCCTGATCAACACGTACACAACCATGATCAACACTGTACACAACATGATCACACCTCACAACACCATGATCCACCTGTACACAACAATGATCAAACCTGTACAACACATGATCAACACCTGACACAACACATGTCAACACCTGTACACAACACCATGATCAACCTGTACAACAAGATAACACCTGTACACAACACATGATCAACTAACAACACCATCAACACGTAAACCATGATCAACATTACCCTGTACAATGAACAACATCCTGTACACACATGATCACAACCTTCACAACACCATGATCAACATCCTATACACAACACAATGATCAACATCCTGTACACAACACCATGATCAACAACCTGTACACAACACCATGATCAACATCCTGTACACAACACAATGATCAACAACCTGTACACAACACATGATCAACAACCTGTACACAACACCATGATCAACATCCTGTACACAACACCATGATCAACATCCTGTACACAACACCATGATCAACAACCTGTACACAACACCATGATCAACAACCTGTACACAACACAATGATCAACATCCTGTACACAACACCATGATCAACATCCTGTACACAACACCATGATCAACATCCTGTACACAACACCATGATCAACATCCTGTACACAACACCATGATCAACATCCTGTACACAACACCATGATCAACAACCTGTACACAACACCATGATCAACATCCTGTACACAACACCATGATCAACATCCTGTACACAACACCATGATCAACAACCTGTACACAACACCATGATCAACATCCTGTACACAACACTATGATCAACATCCTGTACACAACACCATGATCAACAACCTGTACACAACACCATGATCAACATCCTGTACACAACACCATGATCAACATCCTGTACACAACACCATGATCAACATCCTGTACACAACACCATGGTCAACAACCTGTACACAACACCATGATCAACATCCTGTACACAACACCATGATCAACATCCTGTACACAACACCATGATCAACATCCTGTACACAACACCATGATCAACAACCTGTACACAACACCATGATCAACATCCTGTACACAACACCATGATCTACAACCTGTACACAACACCATGATCAACATCCTGTACACAACACCATGATCAACATCCTGTACACAACACCATGATCAACAACCTGTACACAACACCATGATCAACATCCTGTACACAACACTATGATCAACATCCTGTACACAACACCATGATCTACAACCTGTACACAACACCATGATCAACATCCTGTACACAACACCATGATCAACATCCTGTACACAACACCATGATCAACAACCTGTACACAACACCATGATCAACAACCTGTACACAACACCATGATCAACAACTGCACTAAGATAGGGAAGAGGAGGAGGAGACGGAGGAGAGATAAGGAGGACGAGGAGGAAGAGGGATTAGGAGGAGGAGAGAGGAGGTCGAGAAGAAGGAAGGAGGAAGAGAGGAAAAGGGAGGAGGAGAAAGAGAAAGAAGAGGAAGAGAGAAAAGGTGGAAGAGATTGGAGGAGAAAAAGAGAGATAAATGGAGGAGAGGGAGCCCGAAAAGAGAAAGGAGTTGGAGGAAGAAGAGAGAGAGAAAGTAATATGAAGAGAAATAAAAAATATATATGGAAGACAGTGAAGAAGACAAGGGTTATAAAGAAAGAATTGGAGAGGCTGGTGAAGGTGTGGAGGCAGCAGTGTACTGAATATATCCTTATTATTGAATGATGTATACAATGATTTTATGAAACAAATCAAAATCAGTATTCAATTATTATTAAATCATAATTAGTATTCAATTATTATTAAATCATAATTAGTATTCAATTATTATTAAATCATAATTATTATTCAATTATTATTAAATCATAATTAGTATACAATTATTATTAAATCATAATTAGTATTCAATTATTATTAAATTATACATAGTATACAATTATTATTAAATCATAATTAGTATTCAATTATTATTGAGCATATATTACAGAATACTGAGCACATTCAGCAATTACTGAGCAAATTATCGTGAAAATACTTGATATGTAGATTGCAAATATTGTAATTAACTACCACTTATATTAAGCAGGAGAAATGTGTGACGATTCAATAACATTCGGATAAATACAGGAAATAGCTGACTAAAAAAATCATTATTACAACCATAGTTCTTAAAACAAGTATTCAGATTAAGACCAACAATGTACTGTGTCCTGACGACCTGTTGGTAGTGAATCCTAAAAGTATAATGTAAAGCTCAGAATATTATTACACATGGTTTTGTACCATAGTTGTAAAAGAATGGTAATGAGATTCTACTTATGAAATGCAAGTTAGCCAGACTTGCCCTTCACCCTACTTCCTTACAATTATCTTCGTCCCTTCTAATACACTTGCATCTTTCTCTTCCTCTGACCTTCCTTCCCAAACACTTCAACAAGTCACAGTATTGTGCCTTTATTGTTATTTCATCCATTATCTGAATTTCACTTTTTTCCTCTTCCTTCTACCTCTATTTATTTGTTCACCTTCTATGACTGATTGCTGGGGAGTACTCACAGTGGGCACAGAGGTAAGGAGAGCTTTAGCCTGTGTGCTGCCCCAGAACGACTGATCACTGTAGAACAGCCACCCTTGCATCACCCTGTCATGATAATAATAATAATAATAATGACAATAATAATAATAATAATAATAATAATAATAATAATAATAATAATAATAATAATAATAATAATGACATAATAATAATAATAATAATAATAATAATAATAATAATAATAATAATAATAATGACAATAATAATAATAATAATAATAATAATAATAATAATAATAATAATAATATAAAAATAATATATAAAAATAATAATAATAATAATTATTATTATTATTATTATTATTATTATTATTATTATTATTATTATTGAGATACTGTAGTCCCAATATGACTCAGGGTTTAGTGAGCCGTTAATCGCACTAAGAGTCGACAATCTAAATGATTTTGTTATACCCGACTCTTAAAATTTGGTTAATTCAAGAATTTCTAATGTAATGCTAACAGCACAGGACTCTGAAAAACAACAACAATAAATAACCTGGTCATGTACTCTGCCCCAGGCCCAGACTCGTGGAACTCCGAGTTAATCAAGAACTGCAAGAAGCCCCTGTCATGTGTCTTAAATATTCTGTGGAGAGGAAGCATAGACACAGGGGCCATCCCATAGCCACTAGAAGGAAACCCTCTGTCCACAAAGGTGGCAGTAAAGCATTTGCAAAGAATTACAGACCGATAGCACTAACATCCCATATCTCAAAAATCTTTGAAAGGATTCTAAGAAGCAAAAACCACCTGGACACCCAACAATTGCACAACCCAGGGCGCATGGGTTTAGAACAGGTCACTCCTGTCTTTCACAACTACTGGACCACTATAATATGGTCTTGGACGCAATGTAGGACAAACAAAATGCAGACGTAGTATACACAGACTCTACGAAACCCTCCGACAAGTGTGACCATGGTGTAATAGCACACACAATGCGTAATAAAGGAATAACAGGAAAAGTTGGTAGATGGATCTATAACTTCCTAACAAACAGAACACAAAGTGTAAGAATAAACAGAGTAAAGTCACAGGAGGGTATAGTGAAAAAACTCTGTTCCACAAGGTAAAGTACTCACACCCATCCTTTTCCTCATCCACATATCTGACATAGACAAGATATAAGGCACAACAATGTGGCTTACATCTCACGATACCAGAATTTGCATGACACTGTCAGCCATTGAGTTCAAGGAAGACAAATTTCAAATAATCCGCTATGGAAAACTCGAGGAAATAGAAACTGAATTAGAGAATCAAACAAATTCCAACCACACAATAGAGCGAAAGAATAATGTGAAAGACCTGGGAGTGGTAATGTCAGAAAATCTCTCTTTCAAAGATCACAACAATATCTCTACCACGTCTGCTAGGAAAATCATAGGATGGATAATGAGAACCTTCAAAAATAGGGATGCCAAGGTAAGGACGATTCTCTTTAAATCGCTTCTCTCTGGAGTATTGCTGCACACTAACGGCCCCTTTGAAGGCTGGCGAAATTTGAAACCTGAAGAATATACAAATAATTTTCTATGCATGTATAAGTACAATAAAGTACCTAAATTACTGGGAACAATTGAAGTCTCTTGACCTCTACTACTTGGAGCGCAGGCGAGAAAGATTCGTGATAATTTACATTTGGAAAATCTTAGAGGGGCTAGTCCTAAATCTGCACACGGAAATCACTCCCCACGAAACAAAAGACTCGCCAGGCGGCGCAATGTCTCCCCAAATGAAAGGCAAATGCGCCATGAGTACAATAAGAGACAACACAGTAAGTGTCAGGGGCCAAAGATTGCTCAACAGCCTCCCAGCATACATAAGACAGATTACCAATAGACCCCTGTCTGTCTTAAAGGAGCTGGAAAGGCACCTAAAGTCAGTATCAAACCAGCCTGGCTGTGACTCTTCAGTCAGTTTACGTACGGCCAGCAGTAACAGCCTGGTTGATCAGGCCCTGTTCCACCGCGAGACCTGGTCATTGACCGGGCCGCGGGGGCGTTGACCTCCGAAACACCCTCCAGATATTATTATGATTATTAGATATACTGCTGTTGCTCCATGATCCCCGAAAGATATTCCCATATCACATGTCCAGCCTTCTCTACATAACGTATATATATATATATATATATATATATATATATATATATATATATATATATATATATATATATATATATATATATATCCTGAGATGCTCCCAGCCTTCAGCAGCCTGAAACTCAAGGAATATGACTCTCTCCTCAAGACCATGCTAGAGAGTGTATTGAATCTTTCCCTCGAAGATGGACAGTGGTTGCAAGCCTCACTTCCAGTCAGGCTTGGGGGGCTGGGAGTACGCAAATCCTCCCAGATTGCCCTACCAGCTTTCTTATCCTCTTCCATAGCATCAAATGAGCTAATAAAACAAATTCTTCCAGACAACCTCAGTGATTCAGCAGGAATACAGGACCCTAGCTACACCAGTGCCATCACTGAATGGGAGACTCTTGCTGCTCCAACACCAAAACCTAGTGAAGAACTGGCCTACAAACAGTCAAGCTGGGACGGCCCCATCACTGAAAGGATACTTGCCAATATGCTTAGGGCCGTAACATCAGACAGGGAGACTGCCCGTCTCCTAGCTGTGAGTGCACATCACTCTGGGGACTTCCTCCAAACAGTTCCCATTTCGGCCATGGGAACACGCCTCGACCCTAAGACCCTTCGTATTGCAGTGGCTCTGCGCCTTGCTGCCGCTATTCACACGGAATATACGTGTATTTGCAGCGATGCGCAAGCCGACCAATATGGTCTACATGGTCTTAACTGTTCTAAAACCAAGGGTTGGCATGCAAGACACAATGAGGTCAACGACATCATAAAGAGAACCCTTGCTACAGCTGGATGCCCAGCCGAGAGAGAGCCTCGATCACTAGCAGCCAACAGTGCCCACAACCCAGCAAACCGCCCCGACGGGATCACCATCTATTCTTGGAAGAATGGCAAGCTCTTAGCATGGGATTATACCTGTGTGTCGACACTGGCTGACACCTACATCCATCACAGTGTCGGGCGACAGGGAGGAGTAAGTACAGGGACATAAGCCAACAGTATCAATTTGTCCCAGTGGGATCAGAGACCTTGGGAGCGTGGGGAAAAAATGCAACACGTTTCCTTAAAGAACTGGGTTCCAGAGTCATCGACACCACCAGGGACCCAAGGGCAGCCACGTTCATGTTCCAGCGTCTCAGCGTGGCCATCCAGAGGGAAACGCATGCTGCATACTTGGCTCAGCGTCCGCTTCGGAGGAGCTGGAGGAGATTCATAATCTTTGACATATTATGCTATTGTATTCATGTTCATGTTTATGTTTTCTATAAATGTATTCTGTCTATTAATAAAGCATTTACATGTAAAAAAAAAAAAAAAAAAAAAAATATATATATATATATATATATATATATATATATATATATATATATATATATATATATATATATATATATATATATATATATATATATATATATGTCGTGCCGATTAGGTAAAACTGGTCAATTAGCAAGAACTCATCTAAAATTAAGTCCTTTCTAAAGTTTTCCTTATACGTTTAAAGATATATTTTTCATTTATGTTAATGTAAGAATTTATAATTTTGTATCAAGAGAAACTTTGAAAACCTACCTAACCTTATTACAACAAGCGCAATTTAATTTAGCCTAACCCAACTAAATATATTTTAGATACGTTAACATTAATTTAATAATAAACAAACACAATGAACTATATTTTTTCGTTATGTTCAGAATGATTTTGGCGAAATTATTGCATACACAAATTTTCACTTGTCTTATATGGCAAGGTGAGCGTTGCTATTTAAGCCAAAATCGAAGTTTTAGCTTAATCGGCACGACATATATATATATATATATATATATATATATATATATATATATATATATATATATATATATATATATATATATATATATATATATATATATATGTCGGCCAATTAGGTAAAACTATTCTATTCTATTCTATATGATCTGCCGGTATGGATCCCGGCCCGGGTCTCTTCCAATTTGGCGACCCGGCATCGGTTCCCCTGTAGGGAAGTGTCGTATCGACGTTAAAGGTACATGTGTGGTATTCCTTTGGTGGAAGAGGGGTCCTCTCCGAATCTATGGACAAACGAAGTCCCAAAAGGTGGGTTGCTCCAATGGTAGTTGGTGCAGGGTGCAACGGAGGCCCTCAGCAGGCCTTCACAGTGATGTCAGCGGGGGCGGGTGACATGCAATGACTGGGAGTAAGGTCTCCAAATCTTTAACAGCCAAGTACACCAGATGTGCCGCCTCATCTTCCCGGGCCCGCCCCACCGGGGTCATCGGGAAGTGTCTGCGGCGAAGGGGCAATGTAGCTGGGCAGTCTAACAGGTAGTGCACCAGGGAGTGGAAACCATCCGGTCACAGTGGGCACAGAGCTCCTCTCTTGCTTGTTCAATGATCTGTGCAGTGGTGGGATACCCTAAGCGCAGGCGGTGGATAGCCACCCGCAGTTCCCTGGGCTGCTTCCGAATGGTTGGAGGGTGCTCCTGTGAGTCGCCCTGTCATACCAGCGGCGGCTCCGGGAATCCCAGGGTCAGGAAGTGGGCGCCTGGCCGCACTGGTAGCCCATAGCATAATCTGGCGGGAGGCTGATGGCGATTGCACCACGTGGCTGTGCCTCGAGCGTTGCGGCCTTAGCAGCCTCATCTGCTGCATCATTGCCTGGGATACCCACATGGCTTGGGATCCAGTTGATGGTGGCTCTGCGACCCTGGGCCATGAGCGTCTGCAGGTCGCCCCGAATGGACGTGAGTAAGTGTATGTTGTCCCTTGGCTCTTTGTGCATAATTGCCTGGATTGCTGACTTGGAATCAACATGGATGACGGGAGGACGCTGATGGTCTGCAATCGCATGCTGCAGAGTTCGTTGAATGGCGTAGAGTTCAGCCTGGAGTATGGTGCAATGGTCTGGGAGGCGCCATCCTGCCGTCAGATTGCTGTGGAACATCCCAGCAGCTGTTCGGCCCGCCTCTGGGTCTCTGGAGCCATCAGTGTAATATGGCACACACCCAGGGGTTTCCACACCCGTAATGCTAGCTGAAGCAAGTTGTTGCAGAATGTGCTGGGGACAATGCCTCTTGCTGCCTGGTAGGGCTGTCCAGTGCACTGCCAACAGCTCTGGCGCCCATAGGTAAAACTTGCGATTTTGGCTTAAATAGCAACGCTCACCTTGCCATATAAGACAAGTGAAAATTTGTGTATGCAATAATTTCGCCAAAATCATTCTGAACATAACGAAAAAAATATATTTCATTGTGTTTGTTTATTATTAAATTAATGTTAACGTATCTAAAATATATTTAGTTGGTTAGCTAAATTAAATTGCGCTTGTTGTAATAAGGTTAGGTAGGTTTTCAAAGTTTCTCTTGGTACAAAAAATTTTAAATTTTACATTAACATAAATGAAAAAATATATCTTTAAACGTATAAGAGAAAATTTTAGAAAGGACTTAATTTTAGATGATTGACCAGTTTTACCTAATCGGCACGACATATATATATATATATATATATATATATATATATATATATATATATATATATATATATATATATATATATATATATATATATATATATATATATATATATATCCCAACATAGAACAGAGGAGCTTATGACGACGTTTCGGTCCCACTTGGACCATTTACAAAGTCACACTAACACAGAGAAAAGGTAGAAGGGGTATTTATAGGCCAGCAGACAGTGGAGGGCACAAGAAAGTGGTGGAGGAGTAATAGTGGAAGTAGTAGTGGTAGTGGAAGTAGTAGTAGTGGAGTCAGTCAATTCTAGGAAAGAGGAGCACTGCAATAAAGCTTTGGGGGCCCACATAGGGAAGGACAAGAACACAGAGGGGAAAATGATGAAAAAAAATAAAATAAAGGACAAAACAAGGAAAATACAGAGGGAGAAAGAAGAAAGATGAGAAGGGGAAGAGATAGAAGGGTAAGGAATCAGGTTAAGTCACTGGTGTTCTGAAGTTTGGATCATTTAACAATGTAATGGGAGAGGAAAGCATCTACAGAGACAAAGCCAGGGCCAAGATTCATACAGGGGGAAAATTGTGTATAGGGAGGATTCAACCAGCATGACTGTGAAAGTTGGACGAGGGTAGACAGTTTTAGCAGAAGACCAATCAATAGGATGTCTGTGATCTCTGACATGACAGAAAAGAGCATTATTGGTGTCGGCAATCCCACAAGCATTGATACTGTAATAGCTTAAACGAAAGTAACGTGGCAATAATAAAAAATTGGTCATATTCTGCTATGATATCATTACCTTTACATACATAAATATATTGTCGTCGATATAGAATACTGGCAATTTGAGTAGCCACCACAGGGGAGACTTTTAAAGTTACTTATAGGAAACGAGGCTCATTAAAATAAACTCATTTAAAGAGGGAGACATCTGTAATAAAGGAAGACGGCCACAGTTATTCAATCCACAAATATTGAGGCAAACCTTGGTTCAACCTTCAAAACTTGCAGGAAAAATAGCCCTAATTCTTCGGTGTTGCACTACATTTGCCAGTCTAATGCATTTTCGTTATAAGAGCCCAGTTTTAGACTGTGTACTATTGCCTCAACTAAAAACGCATCTAATTTGAACAACCCATCACTGATATTGTAAAATGAATGCCTATCATGCTTAATAATTGCCGATTTACAATATTTCTTTCAAGACAGGAGGAACAAGGGAAGATGACTTTGCTTCCCGCCAATTTGCCGGCTTATTACAAGCTTCAAATGGTTGAAAATCGCTCCGACTCCTGGCTATACGTATCGAATAACGGTGTTGGGAAATTCTCACTTCTAATAGTTTTCCGTCTGTCCCAAACATGAGAGACTGCAATTTTGGGAACCAATTTGAAAAACCCACCAGCATTTGTAGACACCCCCCAGGCTGTTTGCATTGTTTTTTAATTTTATCTAACAGTCCGAATTTTAATATTTTTGTATTTTAAAATTTCAAGGAAATTTGGGGTAGATAAATTTTTTCCGGGTAGAACCAACATTTTGGTCTGAGGTGATCCTGGGTTCTTTCTAAAAAAGTTATCTTAGCTCCCAAAAAAGGCAGATTCCACAAAAAACCTTGGGGAAACCCCGTTTCATGCCAATGTCAAATTTTTTTTAATTTTCCCTTGGGAAACCCCGGGTCACATTCTATGGGGTCAAAAAAATAGTAAGAAAAATACCTTTTTACCCCCGTCTCAGGGGGTTGGGGAAAGTAGTGAATGGGCTACTTTGGGTTTTCCCTTTATATACTGAAAAATTTAAATTTCATAAACCCCGGTGTATCAACACATCAAAAAAAGGAATTTTTAGTCCAATTTTCCACGCGGGATTTAATAGACGGACTGGTTAATCTTGGGGTAAAAGTATCAAAACAAGATGTCATCCAAAAACCCCAAAAACCTTTTACAGCAATGGCAGGAACTTTTTAAAAGTCTAGCCTTTTCCAAAAAAATTTCCAAAAAAAAGTGCACAATAAGGGGGAACAACGGATTACCCATCCCATTTTTTCCGGGAGTTTTTCCCAACTCAAACTTGCCCCAAAATTCAAACTTAATCAATTCAATGATGGTATTTTTTTTTCAAAGGGGGAAAAAGAACTCATCTAACCCCTTTCCCAAAAAGACAGTAAGTCTCGGCAACAACGCAGGGGATTAAAAAAAAAAAGTGTAAAATACTTTTAAAAAAAAGGGGAAAAAACCAAAAAATTCAACTAAAAAGGGTTTCCTTTCCCAAGAAAAAAAGTTGATATACCCCTTTCCCTAGACGCTCAGACCACTAACCAAAACCAAAAAGCAACAGTGAACTAGGTACCCACCCAAATCGGTGGGAGCCTCTAAGCCAATTTCATTTCTCCCTGTTTGGGTATTGTTAAAAGGTATAATATTATTGCCCACGAACGAGGGGGGATCAATAAATACACTGCACTCGTCGTGGTTAAATTAATATAATATACGTTGAAAACAGACAAATATATATATATATATATATATATATATATATATATATATATATATATATCAAGGTTTTCCAAATTGAATCTATAATTAAGATTTCAACAAAGTTTTAAAATTTTGTTAATACAAATTTTTTTAAAAAAATTTTTTATAGGTTAGGGGGGTTAAAAAAGAAGAGAGAGAGAGAGAGAGAGAGAGAGAGAGAGAGAGAGAGAGAGAGAGAGAGGAGAGAGAGAGGAGAGATGAAGAAAACCTTCAGGGGGCCACCATAGCTTTAATTTTTATGAGATAGGGTAAAGAGTGTGGAGGGGTGCTTCCTTATTTGGGGATGCAAAAAAGTTTTTTTTTAAAAAATTGCAAAAAAATGGAGACACAAGCAGTTTAAGGGGGTGGAAGAAGACACTTTAAAATGTACATGAAGGAATAATTTTGGGAAAAAAAAAATTTGGGGGTTTTAAAACAGTATGAATGTGAACAAGAGGCACACCATGAAAAATTGGGGGCCCTTTTTGGGGCATAGACAGCAACACCGACGCCTCGACCTTTTACTTGACGTTATTTCGTTAAAAGGTCACAGTTGAGAAAAGGTCACTTCCAAATCAGAGATAACCTGCAACGAGAATAATT
>WNWK01030771.1:0-23247 GCA_009830355.1 Cherax destructor
CTATCTACAAAAATTCTTAAATTTAGTTTTAAGTTAATTTTAAGTCCCCCAAAATCCCCCCAACTGGGGGTTTTTTTGGTTTACACCTATGTAATCTCAAAACCAAATGTAATTTTTTATCATGCCAAAAAAAAAATATTATTATTTTTTATTATTATTATTATTATAATGAACTAGAGCTGGTAACAATTGAAAAGTTAAAAATAATGAGTCCAGGTAAAGCTGGTTACAATCATGACAAGTTAAAGGGAATGAATTAACACTTCATATATATTCCAACGAACAAATTCCATACACACAAAAAACATACACACACCCCACATACAATAGGAAGTTTTCAATCGACAGGCATAGGAAAAATGGTAATCAATAACATACATACATGCATTTTCCTGGACTGCAGGAAGGCCTTCGACACAGTTCCTCACATGAGATTAGTAAAGAGTTGGAAGAACAAGCATGTATAACAGGAAGGGACTGGAATGGATCGGGGAATACCTCCGGGAGGCAACAACGGGTCATGGTGCGTGATGAGGTATCACAGTGGGCGCCTGTGCAGCGGTGTACAGCAGGGGTCAGTCCTATGACCAGTGTTATTCTTAGTATATGTAAATGACATGACGGACGGGATAGACTCAGAAGTGTCTCTGTTCGCAGATGATGTGAAATTAATGAGGAGAATCACATCTGAAGAGGACCAAGCAGGACTTCAAACAGACCTGGACAAGCTTGACATCTGGTCTGGCAGCTGGCTTCTCGAATTCAATCCCACCAAATGCAAAGTCATGAAGATCGGAGAAGGGCAAAGACTACTGACAGAGTACAGGCTAGGCGGACAAAGGCTACAAACCTCGGCAAAGGAGAAAGACCTTGGGGTGAGTATAACGCCAAACACGTCTCAATAGGCACAAATCAACCAGATAACTGGGGCAGCATATGGGCGACTTGCAAACCTAAGATTAGCGTTCCGTTACCTTAACAAGGAATCGTTCAAGACACTGTACACCGTGTACGTCAGGCCCATACTAGAATATGCAGCACCTGTGGAAAATATTGGTATTTTCGAAAGTTGTAATTGATAAACTTTCCAATATGAACAGATATCCTTAATGTACCGCTGGCAGCTTAAACGTTCATGGGGGTATGTAATAGAGAACCATCATCCAAGCGGGCGGAAGCAGGGCAGGGGAGAGAGGCAGGGGGAGTGGGCAGTGAGACCCGAGCCTACACACCGGAATTCAGGTGACGGGATGGCCTGCGTTGGAGATTCGGCCGCCAAACGGACTTAATCTCTTTCGTAATGTGGAGGAGTATCCAGTGGCGGTGAATATAAAGTGGGACAATCGGTCCATGAGGTCAGTAATAGGGCAGTAATTGTGGAAATAACGAATGGCGCCGCATGGTATGTCCGCATAGGCTATTTGAACTCAGTGACGACCATACAACAGGATGAAGTCGTAACCCCTGATGCTGGGGGCTTTCGTCTTAGAAGAGACTGAAATATGTTTGATAAACTTTGTGAAATGGTGAATATAGTGAAACCGAGTTGTAAAAAATCAGGGGGTGATTGTACCGGGCGGGTCTAGGGAAATCGCCGTCCCCCGGCCGCCATGTTGGATGTGGAGGAATGAACTAACATATCGCAAGTTATCTATAAATCCAAGTATCGGAAAAGTGAATGGGGATAAACTAGTGGGGCATTAAGCCAGGATATGTAGTGTGTAAAGTTATACGTATAAACAGTAATAAGGTCGGAATAGTGAGAGGATTTGAATCGCTACCCCGACCAACCACATGTTAACACGCCTGGTCTCGTGGGCGTATAAGAGTTCACGGAAATTTCTTCCTGGACTCGGCAGGACAACCTTACCATCGCAATCGAACCAGATCGCAGGAGAACGTCAACAACGAGCGACTCCCTCATCTAAAACTAAGTACTCATCTGTCGTCTTTGTTATTGGCCAATAATATTTTACGCACAGTAGATGTACTTTAGCAAGATCAACAATCTACCATGCACCGCTATGATGCTGTTAATTAGGTGAGTGATGGTCATGTTAACTAAATTGTGTGTTCTCTACCTTTCTTTCTACTTGATCAGTCGCCCATAACCTATACAGTCCCTTAAATTTAATCATACCATAATTATTAATATTATCTACTCAGATTTATGTATACTGGTCCAGAGTGCAGTGGGCTAACGTGAGAATATTGAGGTACCCCTTGGGTGCGGCCAGGAGTGGGTAATGTTCTCACATACCTTAAAGGGAAAAACTGCGGTAAAATTATCGAGTCGGTCATCTCCCTGGGAGTTGTTTATTACTATGGCATGTCCCAGATAGACTTATCTCCCACATTTCCCACAGCGCCCGTTGGTCCGTCCTGAACCGGATGTGATTAGTGAATTAATCATTATTGAATTAATTATTTAATAAATAGTGACTGATCGTAGGAAGTGAGTATAAGTACACAGTTAATTAATTGTGTGGTGGACAGTAATTAGTCCAATTAATTGCTAGCACAGGCGTGGCTACGATTTGTGCAAGAGTAGGTGTGAGAATCACCTTTATAAACAATTTATTTAATTTGTGACGTCAGTGGTTATTAAATTCTACAACCATGATGAACCTAACGGAGTTCCATGCGGGTGGCAAAACCATGGATATTAAAGCCAAGAAAGCGTCGTTAAGCTCGCAAGGGACATTTGACAAAGACACACAATACGTGTTTGAACTTAGTGAACGAGCCATCGACGAGTGCTATTGACTTAGAAACAAATTTTGAGTTACTAGAACTCAGGTACGCGTCGTACGTGCAGTGGTTCAAAGTCTATGAAGTTGAGTTACTGGATGATTGTGCGAGCAGTGAGGAACGAGAAACACTGTTACGACAATATGGTGACTTGGAAGAAGTCATGTGTGCCTGCAAAGTTAAGGTACTAGGTAGGTTAAAGAGTATGAGTGACGTGGTGGGCCAACCTCCCGCGGCAAATAAAATGTCCCTCCCCAGACTCCCGGAAGTACAATTGTTGTCGTTCCAGCCGGGAGACAGCTGGGAGAATTTTGAGTAAATTTTTCAAGGCAATGGTACATGATCGGAAGGATCTGGAAAGTGTTGCCAAGTTGATCTATTTAAAGGGACAATTGAGGAGATGCCCTCATTCTCATTCAGGCTTTCCCGAATGTAAACGACTCTTATAGAAAGCTGTTCGTCTGCTAGAGGGTACTTATGGTAACTCGGAACGCATACATTGGATTTAGTAATTGCAGTGGTTAATTTGAAACCGCCAGAGCTCAACTATAAAGAGTTGCAACAGTTTCGGATCAAACTAGAGCACTCTCCAGATTTTGAGTAACAAACACAATTTGGAGAATGCAAGTTGGTTCGTGGGTCGGTGGTACGAGCTAAATTGAACCATAAGACGATAGAGTGGTTATCTAACAAGTACCACAAGGCTTACTTTGGGTTGGAAGATATAAGGACGGGTTTGCAAGAATTAATTGTTCGGTGCAAACTAGCCAGCCCACTACTTTTAAGAATACTGGTCATAGTGACGTTGCGTCATCAACTAAGTTCCACAAAAGGAAAAATTATCCCAATAGTAATAGTTACAACCCAACCACTAAAAGGGGTTATGTTGGCACATATCAAGTGACAGGGACCAGTAATAGTGGTTCGTCACAACAAGACAGAAAGAATAAACACCCCAATAAGGGTAACCCGGGGGTAAGCTGTCGAGCCAAGAGAGAGAGATTGTCTCTTCTGTAATGAAACCCATCTCTCTAAACTCTGCGTTACCTATAATTCTTGGGATGCGAGTGAAGAGATTGGATGAGCTGGACCGGTGTATTCGATGTCTTGGTAATCATAATGTGAGGATTGCCAGAGTTAGTTTGATATCTTTATTATGCACCCCATACCCATCCTGTGGGCGGTAGTCAAAAGATTACAGAGGTACATAATGGGTCCAGGGACTGGACCTCAAAGTTTGATAGCTGAGCAAGTTACAAAGGTAATGAACTCAGATGGTCACAATCATGACAAGTTACAGAGGTATTTGCAGATTACAGAGGTATATATAGGGTCCAGAGACTGGGCCCCAAAGTTTTGATAGCTGAACAAGGTACAATGGTAATTAATTCACTAGTTACAAGGTAATGAATCATGTAAGTAAATTTACTTACGTCTGTACATGGTTGCACTCATGAACAAATTATAAAGCAATGAGCAATCTATTAGTCTACACCCAGCCACAACTGTAATGAGTTATTGGTGCAAATTTTAATTGTTGGATCACACACACACATATACATATACACATACACACCATACATGTATATACATACACACATACACATACACACATGTACATACACACACACACACACACACACACACACGTGTCAATGCTTTATTTACAGGGAGCAAAGTCAGGGTATTTTCCAGAATGGTCTGTAATATACCACTGTGGATAAAATACTTTGACATATCTTGAACATTTCTGAATGAGTAGTCTCTGAATTCATTAATTTTATCGCACTCCAGTACATAATGACGCAGGGTGTGACAATAATCCAACTGGCAAAGTTTACATCTTGTTTGGTCTACATCTGGTGGTGGTGATTTAACCTGCCAAAGATACTTGTAACCCAGCCGGAGGCGAGGCAGGTAGTGACATCCAGAGTCTGCTTATTTTGTTGGATGCACCATAGACATGTGGCTCCTCCTGCATGATAGAATGATGATAGATGGACTGACTGGTGTCAAACTCCTGAGTCTTAAGTCAATAAAATTCAGTTGAAGTTCTTTTCGTATTATTGTTCTCAAACTGCTAACTGACAAGCCAAGATTGTAATCTATCCCCTCTTTGAAAGCATAAAACTTAGCCAATTTATCAGTTCTATCATGCATCTGAAGACCAATGTGAGATGGAATCCACAGCATGTGCACTCTGACTCTACTATCCAGAATCCTACCATACCTGTGCCTGGCTTCTGACACGAGCATGCTACAAGTAATACTTGATGAGTTGAGAGCATTTATGGATGACAGAGAATCAGTTACAATTAGAGAGTTAACCTTAGATACATGGACGCATTTGAGTGCAAGGAGTATGGCAAACAGTTCTGTCTGAAGGGTAGAGGCCCAGTTATTGATGCGTGCTCCAATTTCTTTAAGAGAGCCATCACTCTGTATGACAACAGCAGCACTACCAGCTGCACCAGTGGATTGGTGAACAGAACCATCAACGTAAATAATTTGTGAGAGAGTGTGCTGTTTGGCTAAATTATCAATACAGTTTAAGTCATCATGTTTGGCTTCAAGGCGAAGCTTTGGTTGTGATTTAAGAAGTAGTTTGGGGAAATGGAGGGATGGTAGTTTGGAATGGGGTAATATTCCATGGAGCGGAGAAGTGCCGCTGTTGCCTTACTTGCCACAGATCATGTATCTGATTCATGCGGAGGTCGGTTCCAGTTTTTCGATCCATCTGGAGGGATGTTCACCAGTGCTGAGGAAAGTTTGGAGGGCTTCTGTGCATGGGTTTGAATGGGCTTGCCTGAGCATATTAACCCCAATTAGGATATTTCTTTCAGTAACACGATCTCTGATGCTTGGAATATCAAGTTCTTTCTGCATATTTAAAATTTTGGCAGTACGAGGGCATCCTAAAATGATCCTCATTGCTTCGTTCTGCAGTTATACCATCCTCACCAGGTGACGTGGAGTTGCCTTTAGTTAGTGCTGCATCAAGTTCAAAGTCAGTGAAAGAATGTTACAGTCATCTTCCTTGCTGAGCATAAAACAAACAAGTCTCTCCTAGCATCATACTTGTCATTTAATTTCGCCTGTGTGGTACTGGGAAGATTTTCATAGCTTGATGTAACAGCCCAAGCACTGACTAGCTCATTCGCCCTATGTAAGGGATGAGGGTGTGCAATCTGACCGGTTCTGTTACCCTTAATTCTATTTATGTCCCTCCATGCTCGGCTAAGTGGGGTGTGAGCATTGAGACCATTGACAAATTTTTCCCAGTCAGTTTGCCGCAGCTCTGTCATACGCTCTCTTGCAGCAGCAAGGGCAGTTTGAAAGAGCCTCAGCATTCCAGGGTACGATGTTTTCTATAGGCTAGGCCTATTCTGCGAGCAGTACGTTTCAGTGTTCGAAGTTTAAGATCATTGTAATAAGTATGGTTATTATAGGAGGTATGATTGTTATGGAAGTTGGTTGGGTTAACAGTTCCAGGAGGTTTTGAGGCGGCTCTAAGTAGTTCTGAATACTGCTCACAAGGTCATTGTTAAAGGTCTCAACAGAGGAACACTCATAGGAATTATACCATTCAGTCACATGTGCAACAAAGTCCTCATGTTGATCAGGGGAACATTAAAACGTTTCCGTTTGAATATTCCACCAGGAAGGATAGTATTACCTATATCTAGTGAGGTTAGCCTTGGGAAATGGTCTGATGATATATCTGATACAATGGTAGACTCACAGCTGGCAGAAGTAATGTTGAAGCCAAGACACAGATCAAGGATGCCTCCATAGATATGTGTGGGTTCAAGGTCACCTACAATTTGCACATTATCATGACTGTTTAACAGTGACAGCAGTTGGTTACCATTACGATTACCAAACTGTGAGCTTCCAATGCCAGACCAAACTGAATACTTGTCACCAATGCAATAAAGGCAGGCACCACATAGTGATGTGTAAGAGCGGGCGTAATCCTAGTAATGGTAAGGATAATCACCCCGACACTACAGTGGCGCACGTAAAACTTGCAGCTAACGTTCGTAATGGTTTAGCTGAAGTAGCACTACCTGTGTTGGACATGACAGTTAAAGATAAATGGCGTAAATCCAAGACTGTAACAGCGTTGTTAGATCAGGGATCACAACGTACTTTCATAAAGCGCAGTTGCCTTAATGGGATGAAAGTACGAAGGGGGGATCCTACCACATTAAAATTGTCGGGTTTTCTCTCAGATAAAAGGGCCCAGTCATATGACACGGTTTATATAAACGTCGGTCTGGGCAGAGAGAAGACCAAGTTAATGCAGTAGTCGTGGATAGACTACCGGAGAAGATCTCCACTGTGGGTCTTAATGCCACCAAGCAGAGACTCTCACAGAATAATGTGAAACTGGCACCCTCTGTGGTCAATAATGACTCAGTGGGGCCAATAGGAGTATTAATAGGCAGCGACTATTATGCAGCCTTTGTGAAGGGTATGACGAAGAGGTGCGGAGTCACTCTTCTCAACACGGGTGCAGGCCATGTCATTTATGGCCGGCTTCCTCGCAGTAATGAATGACTGGAGGAAGCCATAAATGCAGTCACTGTGTGTCTTACGCACGAAACGCCGCCCCAGAGTACATATTCTTCTATAGAGAATGCCGTTGAACCAGTACACAAGTTGTGGGAACTAGACAGTATCGGGATTAATGTAAATGAAGAAAGTCCAGATGATTCCTTCACTCAGGAACAATACCTGAAGGATGTTAAATTTGAGTCTGGACAATACTGGGTGCGACTCCCATGGAAGCTAAACCATCCGGAACTACCCACTAATTACCGGATGGCGTATGGTCAGTTAAAGGCACAGCTCCACGAATTGAGTAAGACACCAGAATTGCTGACTGCTTATAATGGGATCATTAATGAACAGTTAATTAACCAGTTCATAGAGGAGGTACCCCCTGAGCAAGCCAATATTCATGGCCACTACTTACCTCATCACGGAGTGAAGAAGGATTCGAAAACCACTCCTTTGAGGATCGTGTTTAATTGTAGTGCCAGGGGTAATAAAAATGTACCTAGTTTGAATGATTGTTTAATGACAGGTCCGTCGCTGACGGAGAAATTGGGAGATGTTTTGTTGAATTTCTGAGTTAATAATTATGCCTTTACGGCAGATATAAGTAAAGCTTTTCTGAGAGTGGGATTGCAAGAGACGGATCGGGATTACACAAGCTTTCTGTGGCCAGAGGATCCTAGCAATCCACTTAGTCCGCTGAAAACCTTCAGATTCAGAAGTGTCTTATTCGGGGCTACTTCTAGTCCGTTTTTACTTCAGGCGACGATAAATGCGCATCTTAAACGTACAGGTGGTCCACTGAGTGAAATAATGAGTAAACAATTCTATGTGGACAATTTCCTGGGTGTGACGTCAACTGAAGAGAAGCTAATGAAGATATATGAAGGGGCTAATGACATAATGCAAGGTGCAAATATGCCTCTCAGGGAGTGGAACAGTAATTCGTCCAGGTTAAAGGACCGAATAAATAAAGAGAATCCCGGAGATGGAGTATCTGGGTGTAGCAATGTATTGGGACTGACTTGGGATACTGAAAGAGACTTGATATCGTTAAAGCCTAATAATTATAGTATGCCCAAGAAGTTAACAAAGAGAACCCTGCTTGCTGAAGTTTCAAAATGTTTCGATCCACTAGGCTTAGTGGCGCCTCTTACAATCCGAGGGAAATTATTTGTACAAGAGGCATGGAAGCAGAAGTGTGCTTGGGATGAAACCCTACCTGAGGAATTCGTTAACAGGTGGGAAGAATTAATTGGTGATTATGAGAAATTTCCAATGTTGGAGTTCCCGCGCCGGGTGGCAGTTCAAGAAGGGAATCATATACTCCACATCTTTTGCGATGCTTCTAAATTAGCGTATGGAGCAGTCGCTTATCTTCAATGTAATAAAGACATTTCTCTTGTCATATCTAAAGCTAAAGTGGCTCCAATTAAATTACGTACCTTACCTCAGTTGGAATTAACCGCCATTTAATAATGAGGTATCCTTGCAGTGGATTCGTAACGAAAAACAGCAAGATTGTGTACGTGCAAAATAGTCGCAAAAATTTACGAGATACAATTTGAATCGTCTAACAACGAACTCTGCCCGGCCGCAGTGTGGAAAATATTGGTATTTTCCGAAAGTTGTAATTGATAAACTTTCCAATATAGTCTGCTTATGAACAGATATCCTTAATGTACCGCTGGCAGCTTAAACGTTCATGGGGGTATGTAATAGAGAACCATCATACCAGCGGGCGGAAGCAGGGCAGGGGAGAGAGGCAGAGGGGAGTGGGCAGTGAGACCCGAGCCTACACACCGGAATTCAGGTGACGGGATGGCCTGCCGAATTTGGAGATTCCGGCCGCCAAACCGGACTTAATTACCTCCTTACGTAATGTGGAGGAGTATCCAGTGACGCGGTGAATATAAAGTGGGACAATCGGTCCAGGAGGTCCAGTAATAGGGCAGTAATTGTGGAAATAACGAATGGCGCCGGCATGGTATGTCCGCATAGGCCTATTTGAACTCAGTGAAGCGACCATATGACAGGATGAAGTCGTAACCCCTGATGCTGGGGGGCTTTCGTCTTAGAAGAGACTGAAATATGTTTGATAAACTTTGTGAAATGGTGAATATAGTGAAACCGAGTTGTAAAAAATCAGGGGGTGATTGTACCGGGCGGGTCTAGCGGGGGTACGCCGTACCCCGACCGCCATGTTGGATGTGGAGGAGATGAACTAACATATCGCAAGTTATCTACTCGAAATCCAAGTATCGAGACGGTGAATGGGTATAAACTAGTGGGGCATTAAGCCAGGATATACGTAGTGTGTAAAGTTATACGTATAAACAGTAATAAGGTCGTAATAGTGAGAGGATTTGAATCGCTACCCCGACCAACCACATGTTAACTAACGCCCGGTCTCGTGGGTGTATAAGAGTTCACGGAAATTAATCTTCCTGGACTAGACGGGACAACCCTTACCATCGCGATCGAACCAGATCGCAGGAGAACGTCAACAACGAAGCGACTCCCTCATCTAAAGCTAGTACTCATCTGTCGTCTTTGTTATTGGCCAATAATATTGTTACGCACAGTAGATGTACTTTAGCAAGATCAACAATCTACCATGCACCGCTATGATGCTGTTAATTAGGTGAGTGATCAGTCGCCCATAACCTATACAGTCCACTTAAATTTAATCATACCATAATTATTAATATTATCTACTCAGATTTATGTATACTGGTCCAGAGTGCAGTGGGCTAACGTGAGAATATTGAAGGTACCCCTTGGGTGCGGCCAGGAGTGGGTAAAGTTCTCACATACCTTAAAGGGAATGACTGCGGTAAAATTATACGAGTCGGTCATCTCCCTGGGAGTTGTTTATTGCTAGTGGCAGTGTCCCAGATAGACTTTTCTCCCACAATTCCCCACAGCACCAGTCTGGAACCCACACCTGGTCAAGCATGTAAAGAAACTAGAGAAAGTGCAAAGGTTTGCGACAAGGTTAGTTCCACAACTCAGGGGTCTGTCCTATGAAGAAAGGTTGAGGGAAATAGGACTAACAACACTGGAGGAAAGAAGGGTCAGAGGAGACATGATAACGACATACAAAATACTGCGGGGAATCGACAAGGTAGACAGTGACAGGATGTTCCAGAGAGGGAACACAGAAACAAGGGGACACAACTGGAAGCTGAAGACTCAGATGAATCAAAGGGATGTTAGGAAGCATTTCTTCAGCCACAGAGTAGTCAGGAAGTGGAATAGTCTAGAGAAAGATATAGTGGAGGCAGGAACCATACATAGTTTTAAGACAAGGTATGATAAAGCTCATGGAGCAGGGAGAGCAGAGACCCAGTAGCGGACAGCGAAGAGGTGGGGCCAGGAGCTGAGTCTCGACCCCTGCAACCACAATTAGGTGAGTACAATTAGTTGAGTACACACACGTGGCAATGCGCAATGCTTTATTTACAGGGAGCAAAGTCAGAGTATTTTTCCAGAATGGTCTGTAATATACTACTGTGGATAAAATACTTTGACATATCTTGAATATTTCTGAGTGAGTTGTCTCTGAATTCATTAATTTTATCGCACTCCAGTACATAATGACGCAGGGTGTGACAATAATCCAACTGGCAAAGTTTACATTTTGTTTGGTCTACATCTGGTGGTGGTGATTTAACCTGCTAAAGATACTTGTAACCCAGCCGGAGGCGGGCGGTAGTGACATCCAAGAGTCTGTTTATTTTATTGGATGCACCATAGACATGTGGCTCCTCCTGCATGATAGAATGATGATAGATGGGCTGACTGGTGTCAATCTCCCTGAGTCTTAAGTCAATAAAATTCATTTGAAGTTCTTTTCGTATTATTGTTCTCAAACTGCTAACTGACAAGCCAAGATTGTAATCTACCCCCTCTTTGAAAGCATAAAACTTAGCCAATTTATCAGTTCTATCATGCATCTGAAGACCAATGTGAGATGAACATTTTTCTGTAAACATGGCGACAGCGAGCAGACGCAGGATTAACACAGTCTGTATAGATATGGTGACTGGGGCTTTGCAACCGGCTACTGCGGCTACAGTTCTGCCAAACATATTAAGAGACGTTTATGGTTTGGAGACTGCAGATTTGTATGGCGTGGCGCTCAACGGCGTTAATAGAGTCTTTGTAAAACTCTTAATGGCTGAGGTGTACGAAACGACTGTCGACCACCATCAAGACAGAGTCTATATGGTACATTCTGGCCTACAAGTGCGACTGAAGGACGTGTCGCATACTTACACTTGGATCAGGGTTAAGAATGTGCCGTTTGAATCGGACTCGGTGGACATCAGCCAAGTATTTGGAGCTTACGGCATTGTGCATGCTGCCATGCCCGGGAAGTGGAGCGAGGGTCCGATGGTGGGCATTTTTGAGGGGACATACTCACTGAAAATGACATTACGCAGGCCGATTCCATCTTACGTCGTACTGCCAGAATTTAGGACTCAGCTATACGTGACGTACATGGGACAGCGAAGGACCTGCAGGTTGTGCGGGGCATACGAGCATGTGGCTGCTGACTGAATGCGGAGGACGGGACAATGGGTGGATACTGGACGACGAGACCTGGAAGTAAGGACGCACGAGGTTGTGCAGGATCCGGTGGACGCTAAGGAGGCGGAACTAGATTATGGGCAGATTGTTGATGGATCGCAGGTGTGTCATACGTTGCCAAAGGTGTCTGTACAGGAGGCTGCTGCTGGTGGCGAGATGCACCCAGGCAACGGAGAAGATTTCCCTTTGGAGGAGGTATTACGGGAGATATTATACGACCCGTTGCCAGTACTTAGTGTGGAGGCATGTGAAGGTTTGGATGCGGCAGTGAGTGTGGTGGATGAGTTGGTGAGTAGCAGTGTTGAGCAGCAGTCTTTAGTCAGAGAGCATGTATCGGTTGAGGTGCATCGGCAAGAGAGCGACGAGAGGGATGATAGTATGGAAGCTGTGCCTGGATCGAGGAAGCAGTCAGGCACAGTGAGTGATAGTGAAGATGTATTGACCCCAGCACAGAGGACAGGTAAAAAGTCGATGGTGGAGGTGGCGAGAAAGGACCTGGGAGTTTTGCATGATAGAGAAAAGGTCAAGGATGGGAGGCAGTTGAGTAAAACAGGAGGTAAAGGGAAGGCGGTCTCGCAGCCTCCACCGAGGCCTAAGGGCAAACCCTCACAATTGTTTTCAAGTGTCTAACATTAAACGTAAATGGTCTGCGAGAGGAAATTAAAAGGGCATGGGTAGAATGCACATTGAGGAGGTATTGTGTGAATGTAGTCTTTTTACAAGAACATAATTTTCGGTGTGGAAGCGAGTTGCAGTTGAAGGGATATAAGATGTATGCTGGTTCATCGGGGAAATTAAAGGGTGGGGTGGCGGTAGCAGTCGCAGACTCTAGCCCTTTTAAATTATATGCTTGGGAAGAGTGTGGGGGATTCGGATAGTGAGGGTAGAGGGGAGTGGGGTGGAGTGCGGGTATGTTTCATGGGTGTATACATGCCGGCAGAACATTCAAGGAAGGTGAAGGTGGAATTTGTAAGGGATGTAATGATATATGCTTTCAGGGGTTTACCTGGGGTGTCGATAGTTGGGGGATTTTAACTGCATAATTCGGGAGAGGGATGTTGAGCCTAGGGGGCGGTGTGTGTTGGTTGAACTGAGGATTTATTGAAGTGCGGGGTTGGGGGATGTAGTTGGGGTAGGGGGTTCCGGGAGCATACTTTTGTTAGAGAGGGTTATGGGGCTAGGTTAGATAGGATTTATGTTTCCGGGTCTGTTGTGGTGGGTAGGATTAGTTATTTGGATGTGGGTTTTTCTGATCACAGGGGTGTTGGCTGAGGTAGATTGGTCAGGAGTAGCTAAGTGGTATAGGGATATTGGAAATTGAATGTTAGGTTGTTATCGGGTGAGGATAAAGGGTTGAGTTTGCGGGATAGTGGGATAGGTTATGGGAACGGGGCGTCGGGAGGAAGATTTGGTGGGTTGGTGGGTGTCGGTGGAAAACCACGCATACGAATGTTTTATCAGAGATTGGGAAAGGAGGAGGCAGAATGGCGATATGGATGCAATGATATTTAGAAGCCTGCTACAGAGTTGTTATGTAAGAGGGGATATGCAGTTACAGGGAGATTAGGGAATTGAAGAATAGGTTGATAGAAATACAGAATGGAGGTTTGGGCGTGTAGGATGAAGGCGGGTATAGATGATGTTTTGTGGGGGATAAACCCTCAAAATATGTGTTAGGTCAATGTAGAGTGCGTAGGGGAGAAGGACAATGGAATATGTGGAAGTAGAGGAAAGTGCAGATATTTATGAGCCGGGAATGAATATTAGAGGAACAGAGGCGATAGGGTGTACGTGGACAAGTGGTTTCAGAGGTACCTGAGTAGTGTGGATGTGGAGTTGAAGGCTTGTAATATTCTTACAGAGGGCATTGTGGGGAGGTTAGAGGAGGGGATAGGAGGGTATGGGGGGTAATCAGCGAAGAGGAGGTATGGGAGGCAGTGAGTGAGCTAGTAAAGGCAAAGCTCCTGGAATAGATGGGTTGGCAAATGAGTTTTATAGGGAACACTGGGATAGTATGAGAGGTTGTGTGGTGGAAGTGATGAATCGGATGAAGAGGATAGGAGGATGGGGAAAGGGATGGGAATGGGTGTAATGGTCTTGGTGAAAAAGGGAAAGGTAGGTAATATGTTGAGTAATTACAGGCCACTGATGCTCATGAATGCAGACTATAAGATCTTTGCAAAAATATTGGGAAATAGATTGAAAAGGGTGCTGAGAAGATGATTGCAGGGGGCAGGGGGAATCCGGGTAGAGGGTGCTTAAGGGACATGAGAGGATTAAGGGGTTTTTAGATAGTGGTAGGGGGGGAGGCATCTTAGCTTTGGACTGGAAAGGGGCATATGACAGTGTGGAACGTGAAGTGTTGTTTGAGGTGATGAGGAGACAGGGTTTCGGGAGGAGGTAGTGGATTGGGTTCGGGCATTATATGTAGGTGCTTGCGTTAGAATACAGGTGAATGGCAGGCTTGGGGGTGTGGTGGAGATGGATAGGGGTCTGCGACAGGGGACAACCCTGTCGCAGATTCTCTTTGCATGCGTGCAAGATCCATTCTATAGATTAGTGGACGGTGGGGTACAGGGAGGGGGATGGCGGTGGGATAGAGGGTGTCATGGGTTATGTTGATGACACCACGGTGCTATTAGGGAATGTGGTTGGTTTGGAGACAGTTCAGAGGTGTTTACGGATTTTTGCGAAGCCACTGGGATGAGTGTGAATGGTGCGAAGTCGAAAATGTTGGAGGTAGGATCCTGGGTGGGGGGGAGCTTGGGTCAGGGGTATGGGTGGTTCATAGTGGATAGCATCACTATCTGTGGAATTGTATACATGAGGGATGGGAATCAGACGAGAGAGGCTAATTCAGGTAGAGTGGTGCAAAGGGCTAGGTTGTGTATGTCTGCATGGAGGCCGAGTGATCTCACTTTGCGACAGAGGGTACTTGCTGTCAACACATTGGTCTACAGTAGGATTTGGTATGTTGCTGGCGTGTACCCACTGTTGCAGGTGGATGTGAAAGAGCTGGAGTGTAGAGTATTCAAGTATATCTGGGCGTATGGGAGGAATTGGTTGTGGAAGGAAATCGTTAGGAAGGAGGTAGGGAGGGGTGGTTTGGGTTTAATTTGGTTGGAGCGGAGACTGGTGTGTTTGTATGTGAGACGGTGCTTGGTGAGGAGAGGGGGCTTGGGGAAAGGAAGAGGGTGGTGGGGGGCATATTGAGGGAGGTGAGTGAATGGCGGGGAAAGGATTTAGATTACTGTAGGATTTGTTGAGGAATTTATTGGTAATTAAGGAACCGCATAAATTGAAGGTGAATGGGATGATGGGTCTTGGTGCGGAGGCTAAGGTAGTAGAGGGTGCGCGTTTTTCCAGTATATGATTGGTTCGGATATGGAGGGGTTTTGGAGGACTTAGGTTAAGTTTGATAGCTGAGCAAGTTACAAAGGTAATGAACTCAGATGGTCACAATCATGACAAGTTACAAAGGTATTTGCAGATTACAGAGGTATATATAGGGTCCAGAAACTGGGCCCCAAAGTTTTGATAGCTGAACAAGGTACAATGGTAATTAATTCACTAGTTACAAGGTAATGAATCATGTAAGTAAATTTACTTACGTCTGTACATGGTTGCACTCGTGAACAAATTATAAAGCAATGAGAAATCTATTAGTCTACACCCAGCCACAACTGTAATGAGTTATTGGTGCAAATTTTAATTGTTGGGTCTCACACACACACATATACATATACACATACATATATACACACACACACACATACACACACATACATGTATATACATACACACATACACATACACACATGTACATACACACACACACACACACACATGACATGATAACGACATACAAAATACTGCGGGGAATCGACAAGGTAGATAGTGACAGGATGTTCCAGAGAGGAAACACAGAAACAAGGGGACACAACTGGAAGCTGAAGACTCAGATGAGTCAGAGGGATGTTAGGAAGCAATTCTTCAGCCATAGAGTAGTTAGGAAGTGGAATAGTTTAGCGAACGATATAGTGGAGGCGGGAACCATACATAGTTTTAAGACAAGGTATGATAGAGCTCACGGAGCAGGGAGAGCAGAGACCCAGTAGCGGACAGTGCAGAGGCGGGGCCAGGAGCTGAGTCTCGACCCCTGCAACCACAATTAGGTGAGTACAATTAGGTGAGTACACACACACACACACACACACAGATGAGTAGGATACTAACACCACATGAGAGGGATATAGATAAAGCAGCCAGGGACAAGAAGGGCTCCACAGAAGCAAAGCATGAGGGCACAGTAACAACACATGAGAGGGTTGTCAAAGCCGCAGGTGCACTAAACGCAGAGGCCCCAACAATATACAGCAGTGGACTTGGGCAAATGAGTAGACCAGACACACAGAGGAACACAGGGGCTACAACCATGACAGAACCGGAAGATGCTAATGCATCTCTGATGAGGCAAAGGGAGACACAGTGGGAGGAGGAAAGGGAGAAGTCAATCTTTATCTACGGCCTTAAGGAAGTCGAAGGGGTCACCCATGACAGAAGGAAACAGGAGGAGAAGGAAAGGATTATAGGTATTATGCTAGCAACAGGGGGAGACACGTCCCAGGTGACAAATTTTCGGAGAATCGGGTGGTACACAAGGGGAAGAAATCGACCCCTCAAAGTAATCTTCAATGCAGAATCAGCCCGCACCATGATCCTACAAGAGAAAGCACGGCTGAGGGCGAGCCAGGAGTACCACGATGTATACCTAGATCGGGACAGAACACAGGAAGAAAGGGAGGCCCAAAAGGAGAGGATAAGAAGCGAAGGAGGAGAGAGAGGAGGAGACAGCGAGGTACAGGGGCACCAGGCCCAAGCAGAAGGACAACCACACCCACCGGAAGCACTCACGGAGGGCCTCAAACCACAGCAACCCAACGGCAACCATATAGTTTAACATCGCACACACACATCATGTCCCCTGTCCCCACCCCAGCAAACCTGAACCCATCATCACCACTACCCCACCCCATCACAAACCCCACCCAATCAGACCACACCCCAACCATACAACCCCCACCCATACAACAACCCTCTATGGGTACCCTGCAAACACCCCCATCCCGCCAAGATCCCCTAGGGCCACAGTATTGGAAACGAGGCTGAAGGTTTGGTACACAAATGCAGATGGAATCACGAATAAGTATGAAGAGTGGAATGAAAGAATAGGAGAAATGTCCCCAGACATCATAGCAGTCACAGAAACTAAACTAAATGAGGCAATATCAGACGCAATCTTCCCACAAGGATATCAGATCCTGAGGAAAGATAGAAGGAGCAGGGGGGGAGGAGGGGTCGCACTGCTCGTAAGGAATCATTGGAGATTTGAGGAAATGGCAGGAATGGAGGTGTGTAGAGAAAGGGACTTTATAGTAAGTACCATCCAGTCTGGGGAGCACAAGATAGTCATTGCAGTGATGTACAACCCACCACAAAACTGCAGGAGGCCAGGAGAGGAATATGACGAGAACAACAGAGCAATGGTGGACACCCTGGCGGAGGTGGCAAGAAAAGCGCACATGAGCAGAGCGAAGTTACTGGTCATGGGCGATTTCAACCACAAAGAGATCGACTGGGAGAACCAAGAACCACGTGGGGGTCCAGAAACTTGGAGAGCCAAGATGATGGATGTGGTACTGGAAAACCTGATGCACCAACATGTCAGGGACACGACCAGAGATAGAGGAGAGGACGAACCAGCAAGGCTGGACCTTGTATTCACCCTGAATAGCTCAGATATCGAGGACATAACACACGAGAGCCCCTGGGAGCCAGTGACCATATGGTGCTGAGCTTTGAGTACATAGTAGAGCTACAGGTGGAGAGGGAAAACGGTGCTGAAAGAGACATACCAGACTATAAAAGAGGGACTACACAGGTATGAGGAATTTCCTGCAGGAGGTTCTGTGGGAAAGGGAAAGGAAGGACAGTCAGTAAATGAAATGATGGAATACGTAGCGACAAAGTGCAAGGAGGCAGAGGAACGGTTTATACCCAAAGGAAAAAGAATAAATGGGAAGACAAGAAAGAGCCCCTGGTTTACCCAAAGATGCAGGGAGGCAAAGACTCAGAGTGCCAGAGAATGGAAAAGGTACAGAAGGCAAAGAACCCAAGCAAACAAGGAAATTAGTTAAAGAGCTAGAAACGAGTATGCACAGGTACGGAGGGAGGCCCAGAAACAGTACGAAAACGACATAGCATCGAAAGTCAAGTCTGACCCGAAACTGATGTACAGCCACATCAGAAGGAAGACAACAGTAAAGGATCAGGTGATAAGGCTGAGGAGGGAAGATGGGGAACTCACAAATAATGATCAATAGGTATGTGAGGAGCTCAACTCGAGGTTTAGGGAAGTATTCACAGTGGAGGAAGGAAGGCAGTTGGGTAGACAGGACGGGGTGCGTCACCAACAAGGGATGTATCGAGTGCTGGAGGAATACACACATCTGAGGGGAGGTGAAGCAGTTACTCAGTGACCTTGATACCTCAAAGGCAATGGGTCCGGACAATATCTCACCATGGGTCCTTCGGGAAGGAGCTGAGGTTCTGAGTGTGCCACTTACCAAAATTTTCAACACATCCCTTGAAACTGGGCAGCTACCTGAGATATGGAAAAAGGCCAACGTAGTCCCCATCTTTAAAAAAAGAGACAGAAAAGAGGCACTAAACTACAGACCGGTGTCACTTACATGTATAGTGTGCAAAGTCTTGGAGAAAATCATCAGGAAAAGAATGGTGGAGCATCTGGAGCAGAACAGGTTAATCAATGCCAGACAGCACGGATTCAGGGAAGGCAAATCCTGTGTAACAAACCTCCTGGAGTTCTATGATAAAGTAACAGAGATAAGACAAGAGAGAGAAGGGTGGGTTGATTGCATTTTCTTGGACTGCAGGAAGGCCTTTGACACAGTTCCTCACATGAGATTAGTAAAGAAGATGGAAGACCAAGCGTGTATAACAGGAAGGGCACTGGAATGGATCAGGGAATACCTCACAGGGAGGCAACAACGGGTCATGGTGCGTGATGAGGTATCACAGTGGGCGCCTGTGACGAGCGGTGTACCGCAGGGGTCAGTCCTAGGACCAGTGCTATTCTTGCTATATGTGAATGACATGACGGATGGGATAGACTCAGAAGTGTCTCTTTTCGCAGATGATGTGAAATTAATGAGGAGAATCACATCGGATGAAGACCAAGCAGGACTTCAAAGCGACCTGGACAAGCTTGACATCTGGTCTAGCAACTGGCTTCTCGAATTTAATCCCACCAAATGCAAAGTCATGAAGATCGGAGAAGGGCAAAGAAGACCGCTGACAGAGTACAGGCTAGGTGGACAAAGGCTACTAACCTCATCAAAGGAGAAAGACCTTGGGGTGAGTATAACACCAAACACGTCTCCGGAAGCACACATCAACCAGATAACCGCGGCAGCATATGGGCGACTGGCAAACCTAAGATTAGCGTTCCATTACCTTAACAAGGAATCGTTCAGGACACTGTATACCGTATACGTCAGGCCCATACTAGAGTATGCAGCACCAGTCTGGAACCCACACCTGGTCAAGCACGTCAAGAAAGTAGAGAAAGTGCAAAGGTTTGCGACAAGGCTAGTTCCACAACTCAGGGGACTGCCTTATGAAGAAAGGTTGAGGGAAATAGGACTAACAACACTGGAGGACAGAAGGGTTAGAGGAGACATGATAACGACATACAAAATACTGCGGGGAATCGACAAGGTAGATAGTGACAGGATGTTCCAGAGAGGAAACACAGAAACAAGGGGACACAACTGGAAGCTGAAGACTCAGATGAGTCAAAGGGATGTTAGGAAGCAATTCTTCAGCCATAGAGTAGTTAGGAAGTGGAATAGTTTAGCGAACGATATAGTGGAGGCGGGAACCATACATAGTTTTAAGACAAGGTATGATAGAGCTCACGGAGCAGGGAGAGCAGAGACCCAGTAGCGGACAGTGCAGAGGCGGGGCCAGGAGCTGAGTCTCGACCCCTGCAACCACAATTAGGTGAGTACAATTAGGTGAGCACACACACACGTTTCAATGCTTTATTTACAGGGAGCAAAGTCAGGGTATTTTTCCAGAATGGTCTGTAATATACCACTGTGGATAAAATACTTTGACATATCTTGAACATTTCTGAATGAGTAGTTTCTGAATTCATTCGGAACAGATGTACAGATTTTTACATGGGGCGGTAGCATCCAGGGCGGTATTATTCAGTATGGGGTTGGTACAGGAGGGCAGGTGTGAGAGGTGTGGTATGTTGGAAACCGTCTTGCATGTGATATATTTCTGTGAAGCTTTGGGGCCGGTGCGGGAGTGGATGGGGGGGGGGTATGCAAACTTGGGGGAGGGGGGATACAGTTGTTGAGGGCACTGTACCTGGACTTGGGAGGAGTGGATGGCAGGGTTAGGAGAGGCCTAATGTATTGTTTGGTTGATTTTGTGTGTGGGTCATGGAGACTGAGGGAGGTGGGAATAAGGGAAAGAATTAGGGCATTGGCTGTGGTAATGTACCGTACGAAATGTAGAAACAGGCAGGTGTATGGGAGGGATTGGGATAAGGATTTTAGTTCGGCTTATAGGAATTTCCGGGTGTGAGAGTTATTAATGGGGGTTGTAGGGATTTAAGGGGGCTTGGCTCTGCGACTTGCTTGGGAATCTATGGTTGTGGCTTTGGTATGGCCAGAATGTTGCTTGTGATTGACTGAAATTGGTACGGTTGGGGTGGGGGGGGGTGACGGATGACCTTTATACTGGGTGACGGGAGACAGATGGGTTTGGGTGTGTATGTTGTGATCGAGTGGGGGAGTGGATTTGGGTGTGTGGGTATTAAGGGGGAGGGGTTGTAATTGGGGAAGAGTAAGGGTTTGTCCTGTTCTGTGCTGGGTGTTAAGTTATGTGTAGTGTGTTGATGTGGAGTGTTATTAATTAAGTTTGTGTATGGTCTGAGGTACTGAAACCTGGTTGATGGATCTGTGGACTTCTGGCAGATTCAAGACTTGGTGATGTTAGAGGACGGTAACATGTTTGGTTACTGTCAAATGAATTTGGCGTACTTTTTGTATATTTTTCTTCGTTGTACACGGAGATGGCAAGGTTTTGAATTATCATGTGAAGTGGAACTGTGTTAACAATGAAAAGGTCAGGTGGTAGTACTTGTGGTATCAAGTTCTGGGTGTGAGTGGGTATACATGGAGTGCATGTCATTTGTATGCGTGAGTATAATATATATTGTGCCTGTGTGAGGAATACTATAGTAATTTGTGAAAAATGTATTGTTTGGTGTACGACATTACTGTACCAGTGGATGTGGAGTGGTAATGGCTTGGAGCTCTTATTATATTAGAGTGGACAGAAATGTGGTACACGGGTCAGGCTACAGTGGCAATTTACGGTTTCTGTATTCTATTTTGTACATTCATCCTGATGTATTAGGGTCACATGTAGTTTGTTGGATAATGACTCGGGTTAAATGTAATTGGTGCATATAATTGTATGCACATAGTGGTTGGCGGGGATAGGGACTTTATTGTTCTTAAATTGTTTTACTGGAGATTGATTATTGTATGTTTTGTATTGAATTTTGTAATTATTTGCATTAGTGATTGCGGTCACTGTTATTTATGGAGATGTTTTTGTAATCCTGTTTAAAACCAATAAAAATGTAAAAAAAAAAAATGTTCTCAAACTGCTAAATGACAAGCCAAGATTGTAATCTACCCCCTCTTTGAAAGCATAAAACTTAGCTAATTTATCAGTTCTATCATGCATCTGAATACCAATGTGAGATGGAATCCACAGCATGTGCACTCTGACTCTACTATCCACAATCCTACCATACCTGTGTCTGGCTTCTGACACAAGCATGCTACAAGTTATACTTGACGAGTTGAGAGCAGTTGAGAGCATTTATGGATGACAGAGAATCAGTTACAATTAGAGTCAACCTTAGATACATGGACGCATTTGAGTGCAAGGAGTATGACAAACAGTTCTGTCTGAAGTGTAGAGGCCCAGTTATTGATGCGTGCTCCAATATCAGTCAGTCTGTTCACATTGCAAGTTGCTCCACAAACATTCAAATTCAAATTCAAATCCTTTATTTCATGTAATACAAGGTGGGGGGTACTTATAGTTATACATTAAAGTTGATATTACAAGATGGCCAATAATATGCCTAGGTATGCCTAGGCTTTTCAGGCAGTCTTATGATAGGTCTTACTCAATAGCTATACAATGGATATACAGATTGTAAGGTTAGGTTTACAAAATTTAGGTACTGGAATTTAAACATTGAGAATTTAACAATTAGTATAAAAAGTTAGCAATTAGTTTATATATTAATGATAAAGGTGATATATTGGCATAATATAGATTCTATATTGGAGTATCTTAGGCAAACTTATGACTAGCTTAAGTATTATGGAGCAATAGTTGTATTAGAATTTTGGTTGGAACTGTGCCCATCTATGCTCACGTTATCATGAGCACAGATAGGCACGTTCATGGAGATTAGATTTGGATTTATATCTACAGTTCACTTATCTGTTACAAGCAAATTTAGGAAATTTGCTTAGTATAACTGGTATCCCATTTTCACTAATAATATATCTTGACATGTCACATAGGTTATTATACTGTCTATCTCTATATTCCTCAATAAGTGGACAATTAAGCACATAGTGTTCAACACAGTGACCATATGCCTGATCACATAATTTGCATTATGGGACAACACAATAAGTGTCAGGGGCCCAAGATTGTTCAACTGCCTCCCAGCATACATAAGGGGATTACCAACAAACCCCCTGGCTGTCTTCAAGCAGGCACGGGACAGGCACCTAAAGTCGGTACCTGACCAGCCAGGCTGTGGTTCGTACGTTGGACTGTGTGCGGCCAGCAGTAACAGCCGGGTTTGGGATCAGGCTCTGGCCCAAACATGAGGCCTGGTCACAGCCCGGGGCCGCTGGGGCTTTGGGCCCCCTGGAATTCTCTCCAGGTAAACCACTCCAGGTAATCTGTGTTCCCCAAAACCGCCAGAAGTATTTGGTAGCCAAGCCAAAGGGGGCAGTAAGACCTGTCTCCGAGCGCGAGTAAAAAAAATCGAAAAATTATAAAAAATTGAGGTAATCTTATAGAAAAATAGCTTAACCCCTGGCTACACAATGGTACAAGACTCAATGTAAACGACGTTTCTACAAGGAATTATAGTCATTTATATCATGTATGGTGACGGCGATGTGCGCAGCTCGC
>WNWK01030772.1:0-23246 GCA_009830355.1 Cherax destructor
AGCAGGCATGCAGGGAGTGTAGCATGAATGCAGGGAGTGTAGCATGTATGCAGGGAGTGTAACAGGTATGCAGGGAGTGTAGCATGTATGCAGGGAGTGTAACAGGTATGCAGGGAGTGTAGCAGGTATGCAGGGAGTGTAGCAGGTATGCAGGGAGTGTAGCATGCATGCAGGGAGTGTAGCATGCATGCAGGGAGTGTAGCAGGCATGCAGGGAGTGTAACAGGTATGCAGGGAGTGTAGCAGGCATGCAGGGAGTGTAGCATGAATGCAGGGAGTGTAGCAGGCATGCAGGGAGTGTAGCATGCATGGAGGGGGATTCCCCTTCCAAAAATTAGGGTCTCTTCCCTCTCCCATCTTCCCTCTCTCCCATCCAGCAACATCAGTCTTCAATAAAGGTAAGTGCCACATTCAGTTCATTCATTTGTGCATGTAAATCTATCTTTAAGGCCCCCCAATTTTTTTTTTTCCAAACTACTGAGTTTCTGAAACGGATTAATTGAATTTCCATTATTTCTTATGGGGAAAATAGTTTTGGTTTTCGCCGATTTTGGTTTTAGCCGATCCATCTGGAATGGATTAAAATCGAAAACCGAGGGATGACTGTATACAATGAGGTAGTTGCTTCTAACTAGTGAAAGTACTTAAATGAGGTAGATGAGCAAAACATACACTACACGTAGGGTTTTGGTTTGGATATTGTGTTTAATCAGTCTCTGTAATATTTGCATCCCATGGCCCTCATTCTGTGCGATATCACTCCATGATCGCATTTGTCAAATGCCTTTGCAAAACTTGTGTAAATCACATCTGCATTTTGGTCATCTTCCATGTCATCCTATACTGCTCTATCCTCTCTAAATGTCTGAATTGCCTCAACAACCCCTCTTCAGCCCTCTGGATAAAGCTTAGTAACCCTGCACCTTTTTCTAATCTCCAAACTACGGATTCTCTGCATTATATTCACACTGCACATTGCCCTCAGACACATCATCTCCACTGCCTCCAGCCTTCTCCTTGTTGCAACATTCACCACCCATGCTTCACACTCATATAAGAGCATTGGTATAACTATACTCTCATACTTTTTTCCTTCTTCCATTGATAATAATAAAGATCATATGTACCTACCATTGAGAAGGTTAACTAGAGAATGGAGTATGCCCGACTCTACAATAAGTTCTGCTGCAGCTTGGTCACCAGCAACTGTGCCCAGCAAGACCACCACCTCCAGTGCTAGATCGTCCTCAACGGCATCTGTAACACAGTAATACAATATACACACCATACTAACTGCTGTTTATTATACAGTGGTACCCCGACTTACGATATTTTTTCATTCCAGAATGCTGTTCAAGTGCCATTACCAAACGAATTTATCTCCATAAGAAATGATGTAAAATAGACTAGTCCTTTTAGACCCCCAAAATTACACTTACAAAAGCATTTAAAAAAATCAACTTACATAAAAGGGTGTGTTTGGGGACCATCGTAAGTCGGGGTACCACTGTACATCTTTAAACCACTACACTGTAATGTTGATCTAACACATTGTAACACTACACTACACTGTAATTCTGACCTAACACACTAACACTATACTATACTGTAATAGATGAATGGTTCAGAGAACCGACAAGTTATAAATTAGACACATATGCAACATTTGGGTATCTTTATTGAGGAAACGTTTCGCCACACAGTGGCTTCATCAGTCCAATACAAAGTAGAAAGGTGTAAGGAGAGTTGGAGTTTTGAGGTAATCAGTCCCTCGGCCTGGAGTCGATGTGTTCAGTCCATCAATCTTGTAGAAATGACAGTATATGTCCGTAGAGGTGGCTTATATACTGTAGTTAGGTGAGGTGAAGCAGCAGGAGGCGGGGTCATAGTGGTACCATCCACTAGTCTAAGTAGATCTTCGTCCAAAGGTTGGACAAGTGTTGAAGAATTCGTTTGTATTAAGATCCCAAGATGTTGCTGTGTCAGACAGGGTATAGATGAATGGTTCAGAGAACCGACAAGTTATAAATTAGACACATATGCAACATTTGGGTATCTTTATTGAGGAAACGTTTCGCCACACAGTGGCTTCATCAGTCCAATACAAAGTAGAAAGGTGTAAGGAGAGTTGGAGTTTTGAGGTAATCAGTCCTCGGCCTGGAGTCGATGTGTTCAGTCCATCAATCTTGTAGAAATGACAGTATATGTCCGTAGAGGTGGCTTATATACTGTAGTTAGGTGAGGTGAAGCAGCAGGAAGCGGGGTCATAGTGGTACCATCCACTAGTCTAAGTAGATCTTCGTCCAAAGGTTGGACAAGTGTTGAAGAATTCGTTTGTATTAAGATCCCAAGATGTTGCTGTGTCAGACAGGGTATAGATGAATGGTTCAGAGAACCGACAAGTTATAAATTAGACACATAAGCAACATTTGGGTATCTTTATTGAGGAAACGTTTCGCCACACAGTGGCTTCATCAGTCCAATACAAAGTAGAAAGGTGTAAGGAGAGTTGGAGTTTTGAGGTAATCAGTCCCTCGGCCTGGAGTCGATGTGTTCAGTCCATCAATCTTGTAGAAATGACAGTATATGTCCGTAGAGGTGGCTTATATACTGTAGTTAGGTGAGGTGAAGCAGCAGGAGGCGGGGTCATAGTGGTACCATCCACTAGTCTAAGTAGATCTTCGTCCAAGGCAGCATGGGTTTAGAGCAGGTGACTCTTGCCTTTCACAACTGCTAAACCTTTACATGATTTCATGTGTACTGGAAAACAAACTATATCCCATGTATCAGAAATCTTCCCTATGAGGATAGTCTGAGGGCCTTGAATCTGCACTCTCTAGAAAGGCGTAGAATTAGGGGGGATATGATTGAGGTGTATAAATGGAAAACAGGAATAAATAAAGGGGAGGTAAATAGCGTGCTGAAAATATCCAGCCAAGACAGGACTCGCAGCAATGGTTTCAAGTTGGAAAAGTTCAGATTCAGGAAGGATATAGGAAAGCACTGGTTTGGTAATAGAGTTGTGGATGAATGGAACAAACTCCCGAGTACCGTCATAGGGGCTGGGATGTTGTGTAGTTTTAAAAATAGGTTAGATAAATACATGAGTGGGTGTGGGTGGGTGTGAGTTGGACCTGACTAGCTTGTGCTACTGGGTCAGATGCCGTACTAATTCCTTAAGTGAATGTGACCTGACTACCTGGAGTTTACCTGGAGGGGGTTAAATCCAGGTGGTCGGCTAGATAAATATATGAGTGGGTGTGGGTGGGTGTGAGTTGGTCCTGACTAGCTTGTACTACTAGGTCAGATGCCGTGCTCCTTCCTTAAATGAATGTAACCTGACCTGGCTGGGTCGGGGCATTGGCTTAAGCTGGTTGGAGACTTGGACCTGCCTCGCATGGGCCAGTAGGCCTGCTGCAGTGTTCCTTCTTTCTTATGTTCTTATGTTCTTAAATGCTTTTTTAGTGTACATTGCTTTTGCATTAGCCATCGACAAGTGCAACCACAGTGAAAACACACAAAATGTATACAAAGGAAATAACTGAAAAGATGGGCAAATGGCTGTTTAACTTCTTAACAAACAGAACAGATAGAGTAGCAGTACTGTAAATAGTGAAGTCAAGATGCTGCCACACTAAAAAGCTCTGTTCCTTGAGGCACAGTATTGGCCCCATTTGTTTTTCATTCCTATACCCAACATTGAAAAGGACACAAATAACATCCTTTGAGGATGATGTCAGAACGTCTAAGAGTGGCATTCGTCAGACACAGTGAATTTTCGAGCAGATATAAATCAGTGGGTCTAAGACACTATGTTTAATGAAGTCATGTTTCAGTTGCTCCACTACGGAATAATGGAGGAAAAAAAAGACTGCACAGGAGTACAGGATGCGCTCAAATTATTTAAGAAAACCAAAGTTCCAAATGTGAGACTTGGGAGTGATAATGCCAGAGGATCTCACATTCAAGGATCACAATAATGTTGTTATCAATACTGAAAGGAAAATAATAGGCTGGGTAACTTTAACATTCAAAACAAGAGATGCTGAGCTGATGATGATACTTTTCAAGTCATCGTTCTCTCCAGGGTGAAATACTGCTGAATACTAATAAATTTCTTCAAGGCAGTAAAGTGCTGAGCTAGAAAACAGAAAACTTTTAGTTCCAGTATACCTTCAATCGAACATCTGAACTACCAGGAATACTTGAACTGTATTCATTGTATCGTAGGCGAGAATGATGCAATATAATTTACACCTGGAAAATCCTACTAGAGGGATTGTTCCAAACCTGCACAACAAAATCACTCTATATGAAAGCAAGAGACTTGGCAGCTGGTGCAATGCACCTTCAATAAAGAGCATAGGCACGACCAGTGTATTAAGAGAGAACTTGATGGCTGTCAGAGCTTCCCAACTTTTCAACATCCTCCTTTGCCTTTACCTTTGACATACCTTTGATGAGTTTCGAGAGTCTTACTATTCTCGGAGCACAGCCATGAGCCAGGCTTGTCTGATGCTAGCTTGGTCAACAAGGCTATTGCTAATGGAGGCCCCACTGCCCCACATATCCATCACAGCCTGGTTGATCTGACACCTGACACCCTTCATACATAAGGGATACTATCAGTAAACCTCTGGCTTGATAATTTACTCAAATCAGATATGATCAGCCAGGATGTGGTGCATGCAGCCAGCACCAACAGTGACCAGGTCTTGTCTGGGATTGAGCTGTGGGGGTGATGACCCCTATGTCAAAGTAAATATAAGGTACAGCAACAGGTGATAATGATAAGTGATGGTGGTGGTAGCTGATGATGGTGGTGGTAGTTAATGATGGTGGTGGTAGCTGATGATGGTGGTGGTAGCTGATGATGGTGGTGGTAGTTGATGATGGTGGTGGTAGTTGATGATGGTGGTACTAGTTGATGATGGTGGTACTAGTTGATGATGGTGGTACTAGTTGATGATGGTGGTACTAGTTGATGATGGTGGTATTAGTTGATGATGGTGGTACTAGTTGATGATGGTGGTACTAGTTGATGATGGTGGTACTAGTTGATGATGGTGGTACTAGTTGATGATGGTGGTATTAGTTGATGATGGTGGTACTAGTTGATGATGGTGGTACTATGTAGTTGATGATAGTGGTACTAGTTGATGATGGTGGTATTAGTTGATGATGGTGGTACTAGTTGATGATGGTGGTACTAGTTGATGATGGTGGTACTAGTTGATGATGGTGGTACTAGTTGATGATGGTGGTACTAGTTGATGCTCTCTGTTAAATGTTTGTGCACGTATTGTACAGTGCCGCATCATCTCTCTCCAGACCAATAAGCATCAACAACTACAACGTCAGGAGTGGAAAACTTCATTATTTTTGACAAACTATGATACATAAAAAAATTTTGCTAGATATTTCTAGAGATTTGAAGAATGTAACTATTTTTGCCAGTTATTCTTCAGTCTGCTTAATAGTTTCAGGTAACACTAATTTTCAAGAATGTAACTACCACGTTATTCACAACTCTAATGTATGATACTGTACTTTAAAATAAAAAAATTAATTTTAATTTTCAATAAAAACTATTCAGTGACGTTTGCACCTTTGTGTGAATATTGAAAAACAAGAAACAATAAGAACACAACATCCCTTCAGTGAGCACTAATATTACATTGTGTGTTCAATAAACATTTTGATTTTCTTAGTATCTAACATTGCATGTGATTCCTTAAACAATCATCTGTGTCTCAATTAAAATATATTCCACAAGTATCATGTGTAATGTTTAAACTATGTTTTCTAACTTAAAATACACTGACATTAATGTTTTCTAACATACACTACCATTAATGTCTCTTAACCTAAACTACCATTAATGATTTATAACATACACTACCATTAATGTCTCTTAACCTACACTAACATTAATGTTTTCTAACATACCCTACCATTAATGTCTCTTAACCTAAACTACCATTAATGTTTTTTAACTCCAGCAGTGTGTATCATACTGTCTAGTATTTTATATTTCTATTGTCAGCACCAGAAGTCTATCATACTGTCTAGTGTTCTATCTTGCTATTATCAACACCAGCAGTGCTCTATCTTGCTATTATCAACACCAGCAGTGTTCTATCTTGTTATTATCAACATCAGCAGTGCTCTATCTTGCTATTATCAACACCAGCAGTGGTCTATCTTGCTATTATCAACATCAGCAGTGCTCTATCTTGCTATTATCAACACCAGCAGTGTTCTATCTTGCTATTATCAACACCAGCAGTGTTCTATCTTGCTATTATCAACACCAGCAGTGTTCTATCTTGTTATTATGAACACCAGCATTGTTCTATCTTGCTATTATCAACACCAGCAGTGCTCTATCTTGCTATTATCAACACCAGCAGTGTTCTATCTTGCTATTATCAACACCAGCAGTGTTCTATCTTGTTATTATCAACACCAGCGGTGTTCTATCTTGCTATTATCAACACCAGCAGTGTTCTATCTTGTTATTATCAACACCAGCGGTGGTCTATCTTGCTATTATCAACACCAGCAGTGTTCTATCTTGTTATTATCAACACCAGCAGTGTTCTATCTTGCTATTATCAACACCAGCAGTGTTCTATCTTGTTATTATCAACACCAGCGGTGGTCTATCTTGCTATTATCAACACCAGCAGTCAGGATGATAACAAATTCCCACTCTAGACAGCATACTCCACCTATATTCAGAACCTTAAAACTACTCACCATAAAAAATATTCATACCTATTCATGTGCCTTCTACATACATAAAACTCTACATGCTAATATCAACCCTGCGCTCAGAATTCTCCTCAACAACTTTAATAGGTCCCACGAACATGACACAAGACACAGATCACTATTTGACATACCCCGAGTCCATACTAACCAATGTAAAAATTCTATGCACATAAAGGGCCCCAAAATCTGGAATTCATTACCAGTAAATATCAAGTTAACCTTGTCGGAAAATCAATTCAAGACTCTTCTCAAAATCACCTACTCACCCTATACTAAATACTCATACTGTAACAAACTTCCAAACCCAATATTATTTTACTTAAGAAGATCTCAATTTGATATGTTCATCCTCCTTAACACTTGTTGCAATTTCATATCATCATATTGTCATTTAATATCTTATAGTATCATCATTTTCTTAATTTGAAATAAAATATATACCTAGATGAAACTCTAAAAACTATTTCTAGTATTGTTATTATACTAGTATAGCATCAACATACTGTAATTTGAAATAAATTCTACAACTAGATTAAACTCAACCAATTTCTCTTGTATTGTCTTTTAATAGTATGTATAACCATTTAATAATTTAAATAATACAGAACTAGAATAAACTCAATCAATTTCTTTAGCATTAAGTACTTAGTGAATAAGTCTCTAGAATAAACTGCCCCTAATGCCATCGCATGCCAGTGGCTCTCCTTGCATTACAGTTTTATAATTGTTTTATAATTGTAACTACCAATAACATTGTACACTTGTAACATGCATTGAAATAAAAATTATTATTATTATTATTATTATTATTATTATTATTATTATATTCTATCTTGTTATTATGAACACCAGCAGTGTTCTATCTTGCTATTATCAACACCAGCAGTGCTCTATCTTGCTATTATCAACACCAGCAGTGCTCTATCTTGCTATTATCAACACCAGCAGTGCTCTATCTTGCTATTATCAACACCAGCAGTGCTCTATCTTGCTATTATCAACACCAGCAGTGTTCTATCTTGCTATTATCAACACCAGCAGTGTTCTATCTTGTTATTATCAACACCAGCAGTGCTCTATCTTGCCATCTTTCAAAACCAGCAGAATCTAATGTAATCAATTTAAATTTAAAGATTCAATATAGTACATACATCTGGAGAAAACCTGGTAAATAATATATTGAATATATAATGTATCAGAACTACAACACTACCATGAGAAAACATCTGAAGTGTTGCTCACGTGTTTGCAACCACACAACAGAAGCAGTCTAACCACACATCAGAAGTGGTCTAACCACACATCAGAAGTGGTCTAACCACACATCAGAAGTGGTCTAACCACACATCAGAAGTGGTCTAACCACACATCAGAAGTGGTCAAACCACACATCAGAAGTGGTCTAACCACACAACAGAAGTGGTCTAACCACACATTAGAAGTGGTCTAACCACACATCAGAAGTGGTCAAACCACACATCAGAAGTGGTCTAACCACACAACAGAAGTGGTGTAACCACACATCATTAGTGGTCTAACCACACATTAGAAGTGGTCTAACTACACATCAGAAGTAGTCTAACCACACATCAGAAGTGGTCTAACCACACAACAGAAGTGGTGTAACCACACAACAGAAGTGGTCTAACTACACATCAGAAGTGGTCTAACTACACATCAGAAGTGGTCTAACCACACAACAGAAGTGGTCTAACCACACATCATTAGTGGTCTAACCACACAACAGAAGTGGTGTAACCACACATCAGAAGTGGTCTAACCACACATCAGAAGTGGTCTAACCACACATCAGAAGTGGTCTAACCACACATCAGAAGTGGTCTAACCACACATCAGAAGTGGTCTAACCACACATCAGAAGTGGTCTAACCACACATCATTAGTGGTCTAACCACACAACAGAAGTGGTGTAACCACACATCAGAAGTGGTGTAACCACACATCAGAAGTGGTCTAACCACACATCAGAAGTGGTCTAACCACACATCAGAAGTGGTCTAACCACACATCAGAAGTGGTCTAACCACACAACAGAAGTGGTGTAACCACACATCAGAAGTGGTCTAACCACACAACAGAAGTGGTCTAACCACACAACAGAAGTGGTGTAACCACACATCAGAAGTGGTCTAACCACACATCAGAAGTGGTCTAACCACACATCAGAAGTGGTTAAACCACACAACAGAAGTGGTCTAACCACACATCAGAAGTGGTCTAACCACACATCAGAAGTGGTCAAACCACACATCAGAAGTGGTCTAACCACACAACAGAAGTGGTCTAACCACACATCAGAAGTGGTCTAACCACACATCATTAGTGGTCTAACCACACATCATTAGTGGTCTAACCACACATCAGAAATGGTCTAACCACACATCAGAAGTGGTCTAACCACACATCATTAGTGGTCTAACCACACATCAGAAGTGGTTTAACCACACATCAGAAGTGGTCTAACCACACATCATTAGTGGTCTAACTACACATCAGAAGTGGTTTAACCACACATCATTAGTGGTCTAAACACACATCAGAAGTGGTTTAACCACACATCAGAAGTGGTCTAACCACACATCATTAGTGGTCTAACTACACATCAGAAGTGGTTTAACCACACATCAGAAGTGGTCTATTTTCTGGTAGCTTCATCAGTAAATAGGTACTGTGAGAAATGTCAACAAATTATATAGAAGAGCTGCTATGTAAATAGGTTCTGTTAGAAAGTGTCAACAAATCTGACACCAGGAGCTGCTATGTAAATAGGAACTAAGAAAATATTCTGATGAATTAGTTTATGCTCTGCCACTACAGCTATAACACTGTTGATTTTAAGTTGGAAATAAAAGAGAATCTCTGAAATATCAATTTAGGAGAAATATGAGTGACTAGGGTGTGTAAAGGTAGAAAGTTGAAAGTGAACATAGATAAGAGTAAGGTGATGAGGGTATCAAACAATTTAAATAAAGAAAAATTGGATATCACATTGGAGAGAGGGATTATGGAAGAAGTAAATGTTTTCAGATATTTGGGAGTTGACGTGTCAGCGGATGGGTTTATGAAGGATGAGGTTAACCATAGAATTGATGAAGGAAAAAAGGTGAGTGGTGCGTTGAGGTATCTGTGGAGACAAAAAACGTTATCCATGGAGGCAAAGAAGGGAATGTACGAAAGTATAGTGGTACCAACACTTTTATATGGGTGTACTCACCTAATTGTGGTTGCAGGGGTCGAGACTCAGCTCCTGGCCCCGCCTCTTCGCTGTCTGCTACTGGGTCTCTGCTCTCCCTGCTCCATGAGCTTTATCATACCTTGTCTTAAAACTATGTATGGTTCCTGCCTCCACTATATCTTTCTCTAGTCCATTCCACTTCCTGACTACTCTGTGGCTGAAGAAATGTTTCCTGACATCCCTTTGACTCATCCGAGTCTTCAGCTTCCAGTTGTGTCCCCTTGTTTCTGTGTTCCCTCTCTGAAACAACCTGTCACTATCTACCTTGTCAATTCCCCGCAGTATTTTGTATGTCGTTATCATGTCTCCTCTGACCCTTCTTTCCTCCAGTGTTGTTAGTCCTATTTCCCTCAACCTTTCTTCATAAGACAGACCCCTGAGTTGTGGAACTAACCTTGTCGCAAACCTTTGCACTTTCTCTAGTTTCCTTACATGCTTGACCAGGTGTGGGTTCCAGACTGGTGTTGCATATTCTAGTATGGGCCTGACGTACACGGTATACAGTGTCTTGAACGATTCCTTGTTAAGGTAACGGAACGCTAATCTAAGGTTTGCCAGACGCCCATATGCTGCCGCAGTTATCTGGTTGATGTGTGCCTCCGGAGACGTGCTAGGCGTTATACTCACTCCAAGGTCTTTCTCCTTTGCCGAGGTTTGTAGCCTTTGTCCGCCTAGCTTGTACTCTGTCAGCGGTCTTCTTTGCCCTTCTCCGATCCTCATGACTTTGCATTTGGAGGATTGAATTCGAGAAGCCAACTGCTAGACCAGATGTCGAGCTTGTCCAGGTCTGTTTGCAGCCCTGCCTGGTCCTCTTCCGATGTGATTCTCCTCATTATTTTCACATCATCCGCGAATAGAGACACTTCTGAGTCTATCCCATCCGTCATGTCATTTACATATACCAGGAATAACACTGGTCCTAGGACTGACCCCTGCGGTACACCACTCGTCACAGGCGCCCACTGTGATACCTCACCACGCACCATGACCCGTTGTTGCCTCCCTTTGAGGTATTCCCTGATCCATTCCAGTGCCCTTCCTGTTATACCTGCTTGTTCTTCCAACTTCTTTACTAATCTCATGTGAGGAACTGTGTCGAAGGCCTTCCTGCAGTCCAGGAAAATGCAATCAACCCACCCTTCTCTCTCCTGCCTTACCTCTGTTACTTTATCATAGAACTCTAGGAGGTTTGTTACACAGGATTTGCCTTCCCGGAATCCATGCTGTCTGGTGTTTATTATCCTGTTCCGCTCAAGGTGTTCCACCATTCTTTTCCTGATGATTTTCTCCAGGACTTTGCACACTATACATGTAAGTGACACCGGTCTATAGTTTAGTGCCTCTTTTCTGTCTCCTTTTTAAAAATGGGGACTACGTTGGCCTTCTTCCATACCTCAGGTAGCTGCCCAGTTTCAAGGGATGTGTTGAATATTGTGGTAAGTGGCACACTCAGTACCTCAGCTCCTTCTCGAAGAACCCACGGGGAGATATTGTCCGGACCCATCGCCTTTGAGGTATCGAGGTCACTGAGTAACTGCTTCACTTCCTCCTCAGTTGTGTGTATGCCCTCTAGCACTTGGTACATCCCTTGTTGGTGACGAGCCATGTCCTGTCTACCCAGCTGCCTTCCTTCCTCCATTGTGAATACTTCCTTAAACCTCAAGTTGAGCTCCTCACATACCTCTTGATCATTACTTGTGAGTTCCCCATCTTCTCTCCTCAGCCTTATCACCTGGTCCTTGACTGTTGTCTTCCTTCTGATGTGACTGAACATCAGTTTCGGGTCGGACTTAACTTTCGATGCTATGTCGTTTTCGTACTGTTTCTGGGCATGGGTTGCAAATGCTGCAGCGAAGAGGAGGCTGGAGGCACTGGAGATGTCCTGTCTAAGGGCAATGTGTGGTGTAAATATTATGCAGAAAATTCGGAATGTGGAAATTAGGAGAAGGTGTGGAGTTACTAAAAGTATTTGTCAGAGGGCTGAAGAGGGGTTGTTGAGGTGGTTTGGTCATTTAGAGAGAATGGATCAAAGTAGAATGACTTGGAGAGCGTATAAATCTGTAGGGGAAGGAAGGCGGGGTAGGGGTCGTCCTAGAAAAGGTTGGAGGGAGGGGGTAAAGGAGGTTTTGTGGGCGAGGGGCTTGGACTTCCAGCAAGCATGTGTGAGTGTGTTAGGAGTGAATGGAGACGAATGGTTTTTGGGACCTGACGAGCTGTTGGAGTGTGAGCAGGGTAACAGTTTGTGAAGGGATGCAGGGAAACCAGCTAATTGATTTAGTTGGATTTGAGTCCTGGAAATGGGAAGTACAATGCCTGCACTTTAAAGGAGGGGTCTGGGATAGTGACAGCTGGGAGGGACTATTCTCAGCTGTCGTATCTGAGCGCCTCTGCAAAGACAGTGATTATGTATGAGTGTGGTGAAAGTGTTGAATGATGATGAAAGTATTTTCTTTTTGGGGATTTTCTTTCTTTTTGGGTCACCCTGCCTCGGTGGGAGACGGCCGACTTGTTGAAAAAAAAAAAAAAATGAGTGACTAGATAATTACATTGTGACAAGCCATTCTCAAGTGCACTATATAATGTATTACCCAAGAAGATATAGTTACAATAGTAAGGTATGGTAATTAATGTTACCTGGTTGCACTCTCCTTGATCCAGTAAATAAAACTTTAATGTTACCTGGTTGCACTCTCCTTGATCCAGTCAATAAGACTTTAATGTTACCTGGCTGCATTCTCCTTGATCCAGTCAATAAGACTTTAATGTTACTTGGTTGCAGACTCTTCTTGATCCAGTCAATAAGACTTTAATGTTACCTGGCTGCAGACTCTCTTTGATCCAGTCAATTAGACTTCAACGTTACCTGGCTGCAGACTCCCCTTGATCCAGTCAATAAGACTTCAACATTACCTGGCTGCAGACTCTCCTTGATCCAGTCAATAAGACTTTAATGTTACCTGGCTGCAGACTCTCCTTGATCCAGTCAATAAGACTTCAACGTTACCTGGCTGCAGACTCTCCTTGATCCAGTCAATAAGACTTCAACGTTACCTGGCTGCAGACTCCCCTTGATCCAGTCAATAAGATTCAACGTTACCTGGTGCAGACTCCCCTTGATCCAGTCAATAAGACTTTAATGTTACCTGGCTGCAGACTCCCCTTGATCCAGTCAATAAGACTTTAATGTTACCTGGCTGCAGACTCTCCTTGATCCAGTTAATAAGACTTCAATGTTACCTGGTTGCAGACTCTTCTTGATCCAGTCAATAAGACTCAACGTTACCTGGCTGCAGACTCCCCTTGATCCAGTCAATAAGACTCAACGTTACCTGGCTGCAGACTCTCCTTGATCCAGTCAATAAGACTTCAATGTTACCTGGCTGCAGACTCTCCTTGATCCAGTCAATAAGACTTCAACGTTACCTGGCTGCAGACTCTCCTTGATCCAGTCAAAAAGACTCAACGTTACCTGGCTGCAGACTCCCCTTGATCCAGTCAATAAGACTCAACGTTACCTGACTGCAGACTCTCCTTGATCCAGTCAATAAGACTTCAATGTTACCTGGCTGCAGACTCTCCTTGATCCAGTCAATAAGACTTCAACGTTACCTGGCTGCAGACTCTCCTTGATCCAGTCAAAAAGACTCAACGTTACCTGGCTGCAGACTCCCCTTGATCCAGTCAATAAGACTCAACGTTACCTGGCTGCAGACTCTCCTTGATCCAGTCAATAAGACTCAACGTTACCTGGCTGCAGACTCCCCTTGATCCAGTCAATAAGACTCAACGTTACCTGGCTGCAGACTCTCCTTGATCCAGTCAATAAAACTTCAACGTTACCTGGCTGAAGACTCCCCTTGATCCAGTCAATAAGACTCAACGTTACCTGGCTGCAGACTCTCCTTGATCCAGTCAATAAGACTCAACGTTACCTGGCTGCAGACTCTCCTTGATCCAGTCAATAAGACTTCAACGTTACCTGGCTGCAGACTCCCCTTGATCCAGTCAATAAGACTCAACGTTACCTGGTTGCAGACTCCCCTTGATCCAGTCAATAAGACTCAACGTTACCTGGCTGCAGACTCCCCTTGATCCAGTCAATAAGACTCAACGTTACCTGGCTGCAGACTCCCCTTGATCCAGTCAATAAGGTTATATTTAGAAAGCAGTTGAGTGTAGTCCAGGTCAGGCAGGGAGAGGTTGCCCAACACACCCACACACTCTAACACAAACTCATCACTCTTCCTGCTGCTCACTACCTCGCACAGCTCCCCAACAAATTCCTGAAAAATATTACCCCTACTGTTAATTTGTGTCACTTTATATAACTGCTTTTATTATTAGTAGTAGTAGTATTATCATTATTATTAGTAGTAGTATTATCATTATTATTATTATTATTATTATTAGTATTATCATTATTATTATTATTATTATTATTATTATTATTATTGTTGCTACAGTGGTACCCCGACTTACGATATTTTTTCATTCCAGAATGCTGTTCAAGTGCCATTACCAAACGAATTTATCTCCATAAGAAATGATGTAAAATAGATTAGTCCTTTTAGACCCCCAAAATTACACTTACAAAAGCATTTAAAAAAATCAACTTACATAAAAGGGTGTGTTTGGGGACCATCGTAATTCGTGGTACCACTGTATTATTATTATTATTACTACTACTACTACAATCTTGGAAGGGAACAGCAGCTCTAATTACTTTTATTAGCAATTAGCAGGGGTTCAGTACCAATACATTATAATGGACACCTGCATCCAAGATATACAATGGACCCTCGGTTAACGAAAAAACTTCATCCCAGAAGCCTGCTCAAGTGCCATTACCGAACGAATTTAATTCCTTAAGAAATAATGTAACGTAGGTTAGTCTATTTCAGACACCCAAAAATACACTTCCACATGCACTTACAATATTATACAGTGGTACCTCGACTTACGATGGTCCCCAAACACACCCTTTTATGTAAGTTTATTTTTTTAAATGCTTTTGTAAGTGTAATTTTGGGGGTCTAAACGGACTAGTCTATTTTACATAATTTCTTAAGGAGATAAATTTGTTTGGTAATGGCACTTGAACAGCATTCTGGAATGAAAAAATATCGTAAGTCGAGGTACCACTGTACTTACATAATTGTACGATTTCCGGGGCATTTGTTAACCGAGGGTCCACTGTATTTCATATAGAGGAGGGCCTGCTTATACAGCAGGTTAAGTTCCAGGCTACTGCTGTACAGAACGGAGCAGCTTATACAGCAGGTTAGATTACAGGCTACTGCTGTACAGGAGAGTCTGCTTATACAGCAGGTTAAGTTACAGGTTACTGCTGTACAGGAGGGTCAGCTTGTATAGCAGGTTAGGTTCTGGGCTACTGCTGTACAGGAGGGCCTGCTTATACAGCAGGTTAGGTTCTGGGTTACTGCTGTACAGGAGGGCCTGCTTATACAGCAGGTTAGGGCCTGGGCTACTGCTGTACAGAAGGGCCTGCTTATACAGCAGGTTAGGTTCTGGGCTACTGGTGCACAGGAGGGCCTGCTTATACACCAGGTTAGGTTCCAGGCTACTGCTGTACAGGAGGGCCTACTTATACAGCAGGTTAGGTTCCAGGCTACTGTTGTGCAGGAGGGCCTGCTTACAGCAGGTTAGGTTCTTGGCTACTTCTGTACAGGAGGGTCTGTGTATACAGCAGGTTAGGTTCCAGGCTACTGCTGTACAGGAGGGTCTGCTTATACAGCAAGTTAGGTTCTGGGCTGCTGCTGTACAGGAGGACCTGCTTATACAGCAAGTTAGGTTCTAGGCTACTGCTGTACAGGAGGGCCTGCTTATACAGCAGGTTAGGTTCTGGGCTACTGCTGTACAGGAGGGTCTGCTTATACAGCAGGTTAGGTTCCAGGCTACTGCTGTACAGGAGGGTCTGCTTATACAGCAGGTTAGGTTCTGGGCTACTGCTGTACAATAGGGCCCCGCTTATACAGCAGGTTAGATTCTGGGCTGCTGCTGTACAGAAGGACCTGCTTATACAGAAGGTTAGGTTCTGGGCTGCTGCTGTACAGGAGGACCTGCTTATACAGCAGGTTAGGTTCTGGGCTACTGTTGTACAGGAGGACCTGCTTATACAGCAGGTTAGGTTCTGGGCTACTGCTGTAAAGGAGGACCTGCTTATACAGCAGGTTAGGTTCTGGGCTACTGCTGTACAGGAGGACCTGCTTATACAGCAGGTTAGGTTCTGCTCTGCTGCTGTACAGGAGGACCTGCTTATACAGCAGGTTAGGTTCTAGGCTGCTGCTGTAAAGCAAAATTCACTGTAAAGTGAAACAGCTTTTTTTCACTTTAAAATGCATATAAAAGTCTGATAACATGTTTACACTATCATATATTAACTCGGCAATAAAACTAAACCTAAAAAATCCATATACAGTACACACAAAATCCTTAAAATGTTTTAAGCGTTTGCTTATAGTAAGTGGTTAATATATATATTGTAGAAAGTCTGAATAAATGAAGAATGATTATACGTAACTGAAAACTGCTGCATTAGTGAAACGCTGTAAAACAAAATATTGTAAAAAGAGGCCCTCCCGTATATGTGTGTAGCTAGTAGCAAGCTGTACATATGTAATAAAGCTGTCAAACTGTGAAGCTAGTAGTGGCCTTCTGACAACATTAGTGAATGAATCAAATAAATTCTTTATTATTGAAGAAGCTGATGAATAGAAAACTTTTTGCATTTTCCTGTAGAGAGTTTCCATATTCTTAGGCTTTTCATCTGTATAGAATTTCAAAACAGGTCAGATTAAACATTGTGGTAAATCAAAGAGATGCTTGTTTCTTGTAGCGTGTGTGTATTCTGCTGCAGTTTTCCTAGTAGTGTTTGAATTCAGAGTTAATGTTTGTGCTGAGTGTCCTGTATACAGCGAAAACATAGTAGTCATTGAGGATACTTTCTATGTGGAGTAAATTTAAACATTTTAATGGGAGGGTTGTGTGTTATCCACAACTTGACTGAGTGATCATTTTAGCAGCAGAGCAGATTTATCTTGAGTAACAATGGTTTTTAGGTGATTAACTGCTATGGATCCCCATGCACACATCATAAGTGAGGTACGGATAGATTAGAAATGAAGTGCAGAATGAGTAACAATGCTTAAGATGCATAGCATAAAGCTGAGAGTATGCCCACTGTATCAGAAATTTTCTTAAGAAATATGGTGTGCAGTGCTGTGCTGTGCTGTGCTCTGCTGTGCTCTGCTGTGCTTCTTTCCCCTCTCCCCCTCCAAGATCTACATTTGAGATCAAAATAGTTGTGTTGTCTGCAAAAAGAACTGGTTAAAGTGCTTGTGAGGTATTAGAAAGATGAATGAGATAGATAGAAGAGTAGAGGGCCTACAACACTGCTCTAGGGCACCTTTATGTTGACTGGTCCAGTTGTTGAAGGACATTCACTGATGGTCACGTGTGTCCACTCTACGTGTTGCTTTACAATATGAAACATTTGGATGGGGTGCCGCTATTCACCTAGTAGTAAATAGGTGCTTAGGTATCAGGCAATTATTGTGCGTTGTATCTTTGGTAGCATACCTAAGCTCTGAAAGGAGCTGAGGTAGGATAACAGTTAGGTAGGATAAGACAGTAAAAAAGTTTATATATATAACATGGCTAAGAAGTACATAGATACGTACTGTGAAGAGAGCTCTAGTTGGTCCTTCATGCTGAGCAATGTTTCTGATCATCTTAGTGAGCAGTGGATCCCGGTACTTGAGTGCTCTCTTCAGTAACAACTTCAAGCCAGCTCCCTCACACACCAGCTGGGCGTTGCGTTTATTAGCCGCCAGGTTCACTGCCAGAGCCATCAGTTCTAAGGGAACTTGAGGCCCTGCGGAGTTCAATACTAATTTCATCACCTAAAACAAAAAAGAAAAATTAACTATTATCACATTCTGACAAGCAGACTCCAAGGATGTGTAAGTGAAGCAAAACTCTAAGGTGATTCATCGTTTTCATTTATTCATTGTGGCACTTTTCCTGAAAAATAATTTGTGCAGCTCTTAAATTTATATCAAATATTTAAATGTGTCTCCATGCTGTACTTATAACACCTGTGTGTCCATAATACATCTGTGTCCATAACACCTTTGTATCCATAATACCTGTGTGCTTAACATCTGTGTGTTCTCAAGACCATTGTAAAAAAATATTTGTATGTTATTACACAAAACCTAAATGAAAATGTGTTTCCTTACTAAACTAGAGCTCTGAACATTGTAATTTTAAGAGTATTAAGTAAGGTCAACAATAAATGTGACTCACAATAAGTGTGACGAGCATTACTGACTCACCATGAAGGATACAATCAGATGAACCCCAACTCCCACCGATTGAAACAGCAGACTCAGCGATTTCTTCTTCACCATAGGAAAAAAGCTGGCAAGCAAAATCCCAAGTTCAAACACTCCACCTAACGACTACCTCACTGGCAACTATCCGAATACACTATTCTTAGCTCCGACCAACCCAACAGAAGTCTCACTTGTAATCAACACATTAAAAAACAAGGCAGGAGATCTAAATAACTTTTTTTTTTTTTTTTCAACAAGTCGGCCGTCTCCCACCGAGGTAGGGTGACCCAAAAAGAAAGAAAATCCCCAAAAAGAAAATACTTTCATCATCATTCAACACTTTCACCACACTCATACATAATCACTGTCTTTGCAGAGGAGCTCAGATACGACAGCTGAGAATTGTCCCTCCAAGCTGTCACTATCCCAGACCCCTCCTTTAAAGTGCAGGCATTGTTGTACTTCCCATTTCCAGGATTTCCTAGTCCAATTAAATCCATTAACTGGTTTCCCTGAATCCCTTCACAAAATGTTACCCTGCTCACACTCCAACAGATCGTCATGTCCCAAAAACCTTTCGTCTCCATTCACTCCTATCTAACACACTCACACATGCTTGCTGGAAGTCCAAGCCCCTCGCCCACAATACCTCCTTTACCCCCTCCCTCCAACCTTTTCTAGGACGACCCCTACCCCGCCTTCCTTCCCCTACAGATTTATATGCTCTCCAAGTCATTCTACTTTGATCCATTCTCTCTAAATGACCAAACCACCTCAACAACCCCTCTTCAGCCCTCTGACAAATACTTTTAGTAACTCCACACCTTCTCCTAATTTCCACATTCCGAATTCTCTGCATAATATTTACACCACACATTGCCCTTAGACAGGACATCTCCAGTGCCTCCAGCCTCCTCTTCGCTGCAGCATTTGCAACCCATGCTTCACACCCATATAAAAGTGTTGGTACCACTATACTTTCATACATTCCCTTCTTTGCCTCCATGGATGACGTTTTTTGTCTCCACAGATACCTTAATGCACCACTCACCTTTTTTCCTTCATCAATTCTATGGTTAACCTCATCCTCCATAAACCCATCCGCTGACACGTCAACTCCCAAATATCTGAAAACATTTACTTCTTCCATAATCCCTCTCTCCAATGTGATATCCAATTTTTCTTTATTTAAATCGTTTGATACCCTCATCACCTTACTCTTATCTATGTTCACTTTCAACTATAATTTTTACCATTTAGTACAGTGGACCCCCAAGTATCGTAATTAATCCGTTCCAGGAGCTAGTACTTAACACGAAGTTTTCGAAATTCGAACCATTATTTCCCATAAGAAATAATGTAAATACAATTAATCCGTTCCACAAAAAAATATTCACCAACTAAATTAAAAACAAAAAATATATATATACATTTACTTACCTTTATTGAAGAGTTGCAGGCATCTGGAAGGTAGAGTTGCTGAAAGGGGCAGGGAGTTAGTGGTTGGAAGGGGAATCCCCCTCCAAAAGGACTTCAGGTGTCAAAGCCCTCTCTGGGGTTACTTCCCTTCTTGGTCTTTTAATGCCACTAGGACCAGCTTGAGAGTCACTAGACCCCTGCCTGGTGAAGTAGCTGTCCAGAGTCCTCTGTTTCTGGCGACCCTTCAACACTTTCCTGAAGTGCGACATGGCTCTGTCACTGAAGTGGCTGCACAGAAGGCTCATTTCAGCTTGCTCAGGGTGGTGTCTTTCAACAAATGTCTGCAACTCATTCCACTTTGTACACATCTCCTTAAGCACTGAAGAGGGCACCTTCTTCTGTCTCTCATCCTCCTCCTTTGAAGCAATAACCTCAGCTGTGGTCTGTTGCTGTTCCAGATGAAGCTCTTGCAGCTCTTCAGTTGTTAGCTCTACCCTGTGGGCCTCCACCAACTCTTCCACATCCTCACCACTCACCTCCAACCCCAGGTTGTTCCCCAATGCCACAATAGAGTCCACAACAGGCACAGGGTCGTCAGGGTCAAGGTCAGGGTCAGCCTCAAATCCTTCAAAATCCCTCTGTTGGACACAACCTGGCCACAATGGTCTCCAAGCAGAGTTCAAAGTCCTGGAAGTCACTCCCTCCCAAGCCTTACCTATAAGGCGTATGCATTGCACAATGTTGAAGTGATCTTTCCAGAACTCTCTTAGGGTCAACTCAGTGTCCGAGGTCACTTCAAAGCACTTTTCAAACAGTGCTTTGGTGTACAGTTTCTTGAAGTTGGAAATGACCTGCTGGTCCATGGGCTGGAGGAGAGGAGTGGTGTTAGGAGGCAAGAACTTCACTCTGATGAAATTAAACTTGTCAGACAAACACTCTTGCAAGTTGTGAGGGTGAGCAGGAGCATTGTCCAGTATCAGGAGGCACTTGAGTGGCAATTTCTTTTCAAAGAGGTATTTCTTCACAGTAGGGCCAAACACTCCAGTCACCCATTCCTTGAAAATCTCCGTAGTGACCCATGCCTTGGTGTTAGCCTTCCAATGCACACACAAATTATTCTTGTCAACACTGTGATTCTTGAAGGGTCTGGGATTTTCATAGTGATACACCAGTAAAGGCTTCACTTTAAAATCACCACTAGCATTAGAACAAAACATGAGAGTTAGCCTGTCTTTCATAGGCTTGTGTCCTGGCTGTGCCTTTTCCTCCTGAGTAATGTAGGTCCTGTTGGGCATTTTCTTCCAAAACAGGCCTGTTTCATCACAGTTAAACACTTGTTGGGGGAGGAATTGTTCAGCCTCTACGAACCCCTGGAATTTCTGCACAAATTTTTCAGCTGCACGTTTGTCTGAGCTGGCTGCCTCACCATGCCTCACAACACTGTGTATGCCACTACGTTTCTTAAACCTGTCAAACCAGCCTTTGCTGGCTTTAAAATCACTTGCCTCACCACTGGTTGCAGGCATTGTCTTGACAAGATCTGCGTGCAACTTCCTTGCCTTTTCACAAATTATCGCCATGGAAACACTATCACCCGCTCTCTGTTTTTCATGGATCCACACCAACAACAACTTCTCAACCTCATCCACTGTTTTCGATCTATTTTTCGTTAACATATCAACCCCTTTTGCAACATTAGCTTCCTTGATCTCATTTCTCTTTGCCAGGATAGAGCCGATAGTAGAAGGGGTTTTGTTGTACATCCTGGCAAGATCACTCAGACGTACGCCACTCTCATATTTTTCTATAATCTCTTTCTTCAGTTCGATGGTGTTCCTCACTTTCTTTACCACAGGGGTGCCACTAGGAAGCTTCTTTGGACCCATGGTGACTTATTCACAGTGACAATCACTAAATCACCAAAAAAAACACCAAATGTAGTGTGAATGTTTGAAAGAGCGTGCTAGGTAATGTTCTCTCAATGGTAAACAACGTTTCACTGGCGGCGTCCTGCGTCCCGCGCAGGCGCGGAGCAGGCGGACAGATCTAATACGTTACGAAACACGAGCGGTTTTACGATTCTCGAAGTCGTAAAAAGCTTACGAAACACGAAGTTTACGAAGTAAGAACCTTTCGAAACTCGGGGTCCACTGTATATTGTTAATTAATTTTAAGAATGCCCACAATGCTCTGCATATTAGGGGCTTTTGGCATGTACACCCCATTTATATCCAGAACTATGTACATCTTTGTATAAAGTCACAATAAAATTACAGTGGACCCCCGGAAATCGAACATAATTTGTTCCAGAATGCTGTTCTAGTGCCGTTACCGAACGAATTTGTTCCCATAAGGATGAATGTAAATTAGATTAGTCCGTTTCAGACCCCCAAAAATACACTTACAAAAGCACTTACAAAAATACACTTACATAATTGTTCAAGTTGGGAGCTGTTCAATTTCTGGGGGTCCACTGTATTATTATTATTATTATTATTATTATTATTATTATTATTATTATTATTATTATTATTATTATTATTATTATTATTATTATTATTATTATTATTATTATTATTATTATTATAGGAGAATATAAACTTGACTCACCATGGGGATACAATCAATATAGGAGAACAAACTTGACTCACTATGGGGATACACTCAGCACAGAACAAACTTGACTCACCATGGGGATACAATCAGTAGAGAACAAACATGACTCAACATGAAGGATACAATCAGTATAGGAGAATAAAACTTGACTCACCATGGGGGTACAACAGTGTAAGTAAAAATAGACTTGCACTTGTCATAAAATGAGGTGTGATCTGCTAACACTGCCTGCTGGTGATCCCCACCTGAAACATATTCAATGACATCAGTGACTGTACAACTAAACACAAAAAAAAATGAACTGCTGACATGGTGAGGAGGAACAACAATGTGATCCACAGGACCAGTTCAACACACTAGGTTCATTGTCTGAACATTAAAAAAAGTAAGAAAATATGGGAAATTAGAAATTTTTATTGACAAAACTTTTTATCTGCTAATTACGTTAATAAACGAAGAATCACCTCCTGAAAACACAATGGTGGCAGAAAAGTGATGAAGTGGGGAGGGGGTGTCATAGGTGATGATCAGTCACTTAGCTATGACTGATCACCTTGACCTAGAAAATGATGACATCAAACTCCCCCTCCACTTTGTCTACTTTGCTTCCACCAATGGTGTTCCAAAATTAAATTTTCTCTGCATTAACTGATGAAGCTGAGAGGAAAAAATTTTAAATCTAAATCTTGGGGAGCTTTTGGAATGACTTGGAGCAATATTTGAGGAAAATTTGATTTGTGAAGGTTTTGAAATATGGGCCTTTAGGCCCTGCAGTGTTCCTCCATTCTTATGTTCTTATGTTACAGCTGTTGGTTAAAAATT